>APFE030745319.1:0-20886 GCA_000404065.3 Pinus taeda
GTGATAGTTGATGCAGTCATATGCCAGAGTGATAGTTGTAAAGTCTAGTTGCAGCCAGATGCTAGGGAGCGCAGTGCAGAGTTGGCACCAGTGCAATTGGCACAATGTAGAGTCTGCAACAACACAAGTTCTTTAGTGATAGTGCAAATACTAGCGGTAGTTAGAGACTCGGGTAGCAAATGCATTATACTTATCACAATTCATTCAATATTTAGGATGTTTTTTAGTTGCAGATGTTGCAGTTGCAGTAGCAACAGAGGAGAGGGAGTTACAGTGTAGATGCAATGTTGGCAGCGGTCCAACAGGGTCAACAACAACATAGATGCATTGTGCGCAGTGGTTGGTGGGCAATGTAGCCAAACATCAGCAGGGTGATAGGAGATGATGCAGAGACAAGGTGTTGCTACAGGAAACAACAACGCTAGAACACATTCCTCGCTAAGAGGGAGTGTTAATGTTTGTAGCATCGGATGTGTTCTAGCCAAGAAATTTTGTGGAGAGGCTAAAATGCATGAGGTCTCCAAAACCCATAAATCGTTTCTGGAAATTTTGCCTAGAAATGACTTACTTAGATTATTAGTCAATTTTTAAATATTTCTTAAGTTTAAACGTAGGGAATATGACTAATTAATCATAATTAATTAAGTTAAGGTGTAAATGTTCTAGAAACTCACACAGATCGACTAAGTTAATCCTAGTCTTCAATTAATATCTAATCTTGGTCATTGAAGTCTTAACAGAGGATTATAAGAAGTCGATGGGGCTTGAAGAAATCACTTGAGCCGTTCGATTTCCTTGGCAGATCGATTTCCAGAGTAGCAACAGTCAGTTGCCAGAGAGAGAGGTAGAGATCGAATCAGTGAGAGAGGGGCATAAACAGTGAAGCCGGAGGAAGGATTCCAGATCTGGTGAGTGCATTTGCAGATAAGCAAAGAAGCCACAACGAGGCTGACACAGAGGAGCGTAGTAGCCTCTAGAGGCAATTTCGAATCTAATGGGGAAAAACAGAGTTTCAATGCCAAAAACTGGAAAAAGGTTCTAGAGCCCAGGAGAAACATTTCCCATACATCAGCAAACCAGACGACTTGAGGAGAAGTTGGTTCAAGCTGAGTGCAGAAGTGACTGCGCTAGGGTGACGCAGACCCAGTTTGGACGACTCAACTTGAGTTGAGGTCAGAGCCCGGATTTGCTTGTGGAGGAAATTCCTCACTAGATTTTTCTTGTTAGTTTTTTCACTATAGGATTGCCAGTTTCAACATCTAGTTGTACTTAAATTATTTCACTGCTACATTATAATAAAACCCTCAACTGTTGCATTGGTTTTCCCAAGTTGGGTTTTTTTGGGGGCATTGGTCCAAAAATAATTGTCATTTTATGTGTTTGTGTGTTATTATTTCTTTCAACATTTATTTCTTCCACATTGTATTTTTTTCCTATGGAAAAATAGAAATTATATTAATTAAAAATGATCAAAATTACATGTTGTAGATGATAAAGAGCATATGCAATAATAGTATGTTCTGATTTCTCAGAATCTATAAAGACTAATCTATTCTTTCCCGCTTTTCTTTTTTCCCACTTTTCGCCAACCACCAGTGTTGGAAGTGGATGTTACAATAGACATTTGATTCTCATTGGTATTAGCTTGTCCTTCTTTGTCAAAGTCAGATCCTTCTGAACCATGTAATCGTTTGTTGCCACTAGCTTCTATTGTGTACTGCTCGTACTGCTGCGGAGGATTGTTGGATCGTTGTATTAATGCTGAGTTGTGCTCTGTGCTATCCTTCTGTAGATTAATATGTACAATGTGCTCCATATTGTCTGCAATGTTCTTTTTTGTCTCCTCTTCTTTTGTTGTTTCATGTGGATGCTTTGTGCGTTGCCAGCCTTTTGGTTTTTGTGACGGTTTCTTGTTTCTTTTGGTGTCTTTTTTAGCATGTGCTGAGAAGATGACCTGTTTGTTGGCAGACATGGCACCAGAATGCCGTATTTTTAGAATCTAGTCGTTGATTCCACTGTGTATTGTTATGGATCATAATAATGTTGTCAGGTAATCCTTGACTAAGATCTACCTCAACACATATTCTAGCGAAAGTGAATATGCCTCTTGAGACTCTTTCTGCATTTGTCTTAGAAATTTTCCTAGTGCATTCGCTTCCATAGTTTATTTATGTAGGTTGCAGTGTGATTGATTCGGTATTTGTTGTAGTAAAAAGTAAATAAATTGTTAAAACTTAATTTAACCATTAGGAGAATTATTTCCAGTTGCTGCAACAAGATTTAGGTTTATGAATTTTCACAGGAGGTGTGACAGCTAAACCCACACCAATACAACAATAATCTTAGAATCTGGATTGAAATCCATATCGATGGAGTGATAAAGAGGCCTCTAGACACCATGAAATACGAACCTTATCTAAAAATCAAATATCTTTCCATTTTATTGAGAAATAAAAAGACATTGAAGCCCCTTCCTATTACAAAGAAAGTTACATGACCATGACGCTTCGGGGCACATTGTTCCACAATCCAAGATTCCACAGATTTTGGGTTCGTCCATAAGCCCATAAACTTGTCGACCAACACTTTTTCTTCGAGGGCTAAGGCTCTCTTGCATGGATCCGAAGGAGAGAGTTCTACCGCAGGGATTTCAACTAGTTTCTTCACGAAAGTTTTGGGGGGAGAAGAAGATCCACGTGGACTTTGGGCCTGCACCAGGGCTCTGAATGCAACCTCTTCCTCATTAACACAAACATACCAACAAATAACAAATGGGCATACAAAAACCCTATGGTGGCTAGGGTACAACTAACGCAAACCAAATCTACATATTCGAACATGCCGAGGCATCATGATTAATTGTAATTGACTACATATCATGATTAATTGTAATTGGCTACATTCTTATTATTCACATTTTCTATCATTCAACACTGTTACATTATCACTTTGTATTCAAAACTTTTATTTCATCATTTTTCATCATTCAAGTTATTAACAATCTTTTTCAAAACGAAAAAGCACAATTGTATTATATTGAGACAATATAAAAGTATCAGATAGTACAACATAAAGCTTTTAGAAGCTGGAAAACTTTTGAAACTGTAATCAAAACTAGTGGATATGTCCATCCATAAAGGAAGCGATCTGAGCTAAACCACATCTAAAAACAGATACAAGTCTTTTATGCAGCACATGAGAATTTTTGAATTGTAACCTTGATTCCATAGATAGTTTGATCATTCATATACCATACATATACAAGGATAAAACAAAAATATGAAGAAGAGCAAACATGGAGATAATCAAAAGGAGAGTTAAGAGCCAGGGATGGAGAAATCCTGAATGGTAAATGATTTCTCGCTAGATATTACCTTCATGGACTAGGTACCTGTCTCTAATAGAAGACCTTCATTTGACAGAATGTCCGCTTGTTGGTTCTGGACTCTATAAATGTGTTGAATGGAACATCCTTTCACAAGTCCCCAAAAAACATAACTCTGTCCATCCAGCTTGCAAGGTGTGGGCTCCTGATATGGCATTTACCCTTTATATGATCAACCATGATTTTGGAGTCCCCAAAGATTGAAATAGTCTGTATATCAAAAAAGATGCAGAAAGCAAGAAGACCCACTAGAGCCCTCGCCTCAGCCATGTTATTTGAGCCCTTTCCTCCATTCCATGAAATGAAGTATTGAAGATTCTCGTCCATTATGATATGTACCCCACAGCCACAACAATTTTTTTGAGCAGCTCCATCAAAAACGCTCTTGGGGCCCTTGAGAGATAATCTTCTTGCTCATTTCTATTAGCATATTTCCTTTTGAGTTGCTTTATCGGCGCAGAGTCATAGATGGATACAATATGTTGTAAAATAGCCTTAAAAGGCTCTTTCATTTCTTTGAAGATTATGTTGTTCCTGCACCTCCATGCACACCAAAGGACAATGATAATTATTGATCTCTATGAATCTCTCTGCCCACTCCACCATTCAAAGGTTGCATGCGTTGAAGCATGAGACACAAGAGGGAAACCATATAAAGTTGCCAAGCCATGCCATAATTGCAGAGAAGATTGGCACTGGAAGAACATGTGATATTTGGTTTCCTCGGCTGACTCACACATTAAGCACATGCTTGGCCCGTGCCAGTTCCTTTTTTTTTCAGATTTTCTCATGACAGGTTTAGAGAATGGAACACCATCCACGAGAAGTATATTAATTTGGGAGGGCATCCTGTTTTCCAAAAGGCTGATGGAAACTTAGGACTAGAGTGCATGGCCTTTAATTCAATTAGATTTGTGTAAATATCCTTTACACATACCTGAGCATTTGCTTTTGGCACCTTCCAGATTAGAAAATCTTCTAGCATGGAACGATGAAATCCGCAGCTTCTCAAACCCTCCCTGATAATGTTCCATTGCCTTGCGAAAGACTCTGACATCCCTAGATCATCAGCCTCTTTCCAAAGAAGAATTGGGCCTTGCCATACTGTTATAAGTTTATTCCACGTGAAAAAACCTTTTCTATGGAAGAAAATTAGAAGCCTTTCGGGGATGGTTATGTTCTTTCGCCCGCACATGAGGGGGTCTATTCCAATGAGGATTCTGCTACCAGATTGTAAGCTCCATTTCAGATTCTTTAGAAAATATTGTTTAATTTTGCGAACGTTGAGCCATATAGCCGAGCCATACGTGGCTCTGATCCTTCCTAATCTAAACCAGTGTTCCATGTCTTTGCCTCCCATATATTTCATTTTTATAGTGATGCTTCAAGGGCCTTCTCCGTATATTCCTCTCCACAGTGATTTGCACAGGAGTGCTTTCCCAAAAGTCCTCAAATCCAATAATCCCCATCCACCTGAATTCTTCAGCATAGAGATCTTTTCCATTCTAGTAAGATGATATTTTCTCTGTTCTGATTTGCCGCCCCATATAAAATTTGCAGTTATCTTGTTCATTTTCTGGATGATACTTGCAAGGAGAAAAAATATGTGTGCCCAATATACAGCAAGTTGCGTTAATACTGCTTGTGTTAGAACAATTCTTCCTGCCAATGATAGGCACTTGTATTCCCACACAGATATCTTCTTATAGTACCTGTCAGTTATCCATTGCCAGTCCACTTTAGAGTAACCCTTTGCTTTTAGCTGAAAGCCCAGATATTTTAATCCATCCTTGATTGACCGCATCTCTACCCCAAACAACACAACAATCCATTCCACTGTTTCCATATTGACGTCATTGTGGAAGAGGATGGATTTAGATTTGTTTATTTGTAGACCAATAGCATTTTGGAATCTATTTAAAATGTCGTTGAGACATATCCACGTGACTCTGCATAGCATTGCAAATATGAGCACATCGTCAACAAATAAGTTGTGCGAGATATAGTTGTTCCTGCAAATCTTCATAGGCCTGCACCTGTTTTCAATAACTGCTCTGTTAATATGAAGGCTTAAAGAGTTCATTTCCAGGATAAAGAAAAGAGGAGAAAGGGGGCATCCTTGATGCAACCCCGTTTCTGCTGGAAAAAAAGGAGAAGGAATCTCATTTATGATGACAACATAGTTAACGTTCTCTACGCATGCCATGAACTAGCTTATGATATTAGATTTCTGGCCGATCTTCGCTAATAAACATCTAATGAACCCCCAATCTAAGCAATCATAAGCTTTTTGTAAATCAATTTTTAGAATGGCGGCTTCAGATTTTGAGAGCATAGTAAACATGCTTTCTTGAGTATCAGCGACGACATCCAAAATATTCCTTCCCTTTAAAAACGCATGCTGATCCTTTGTTAGAAAATTGGCTAAAGTTGCTTTAATCCTTTCAGCAATAATTTTTGTGATGATTTTGAAAGATATATTGCATAGGGAAATCAACCTAAAATCTTGAAAGGATTCAGCCTCCATTTTTTTTGGGATAAGTTCTATTTGAGTGGAGGATGTACCCTGATGTATGCTGCCTGAGATTCTCGCTGCTTCAACCATCCTCAGCAAATCTTGTTTGATGATATCAAAGAAGTGAATAAAGAATTCTATTGTCCAGCCATCGGGGCCAGGACATTTATCTTCCTTGAAAGCCTTCATAACTCCTAGAAGTTCTTCCTCTGTTATGGGCTGGAACAAGCATTCATTCTTTTCATCATCAAACATTTGTGGGACCAGATCAATACCCCATAAGATACCCTGAAACCTACAAACATCCCTTCTTTTATATTGGTTTTTAAAGTGTCTCACAGCTTCCTTTGAGATGTCCTATTGAGAGAAAAGGAAGCCCCCCTGACCATCACTTATTTTCCATATGGAATTTCTCTCTCGCCTGGAATTTGCATATTTATGGAAAAATTTTGTGTTCCTGTCACCTTCCTTGAGCCAAATTTCCCTGCTCTTAAGTCTCCATGAAGCTTCTTCCTGCTTAAGATTTTTTTTTTTTTTTCCTTTCAAGCTCTTTAATGCGACATCTCATATCAAATGGAAGTGAATTGGCATCCAAAACTTTGGTTATACTGTCCAGTGCCCTCTATATTTCTTGAAGGGCCAATCTGTCCAAATGTCTTTTTTTAAACTACCATTCTTTAACCACCTTTCTCATAAAGGACAGTTTGTTTCTAAAGGTCATAAACGAGGGTATCATGTCTTTTGCAGTTAAATCCTTCCATGTTTTTGTTATGACTTCATTAAAACCTGGATCTTCTAACCATGATCTGTGGAATTTAAAAGGGTACCCTTTCCTAAAACCCTTTTCCTTCCAGCTGAGATATATCGGCCTATGGTCAAATATGAAGACATTCCCAATGGACGAATAAGGCATGCCCATTTTGTTAATAATGCTGACATGTACAATGAATCGATCAATCCTTTTTACAATATACGCCTCTTCTATTCTTCCATTATCCCATGTAGGCATCATTTTGGAAGGAATTATGTCCACAAGATTCCTGTTCAAAAGTTCATATTTGATGCGCTCTGCGAGCGGGTCTCTTTTCCTGCTATTACCCCATTGTTCCTCCGAGCTTAGAGTTACGTTTAAATCACCTTCTACCAGGCGCATGCCGAGGGAAGAGCGACTTTAATCCTCCAGCAAACCAAAACCAGCAAATTTTGAACCAAGAGCTGAAAACGCCGATTATGAATGCAAAAGTGGAACGCTGAGACACTGCTACCTTGTGAGTGAAACTCAGCCCTATGCCTGAGCGCTCAGGGGAGAGGGAGAGTCGAGCCAAACCTTTTCCCCTCCTAGTAAAGACTGGTTTTATAATAGCTTCAAAGATGAAAGGCCAACGAGATGTGGAGTGAGCGTGTCAAACATATGGTTTTCCATGAATGGCTATAGGCTCGGCTGTCAGCAAGTGGCGTAGGGAGGAAACACGTTGAGTAGTCGGTCATGCCGGATCGTTCAGACAAAAGACACAGCTACAAGGGTAAAACATGGCGATAAAAACGGAATGAGCAAGGCATGTAATAGCTCCCACACTTACCTCAGCGTTCATAGATAATTGAGCAAATTTAAAATTAAAATGACCAGATTAATCTTAGACATATATAGCATATTTAAAATGATCAAAATAATTAGATGTTCAACAATTTTTGTGTGATCACGCATGACTAAAAGTAACCTAGATCCATCTTAACCCTAGATCTATCTAGCACAAAGAGATCAAATCTCTCTAGGTGCAAACCTTTCCTTAAATTTTGCACTAAAAAAAGAAGTTTACACCTTGATAGCTTTGATCCCTCACGACACTTGATAAATCCAAGATTAAAATGGATATAGGCTAGTGAAATCATTTTTTAGTATCATATTAAAATGAAATATTTATAACAAAGATATATGTATCCATATACTTAACCCTCATATACTTAACCCTTATAATGATATTACAATTATTACTACTCAATTCCATAATAATATGATAATTAATATTATTCAACCAATTAATCAAAATCTTATTATTTATTATTATCCCTTATAATAATTCTATGCTCAAATTTTTAATCAATATTTTATTATTATTATTAATTTTAATTTTTGTAATAATATGATAATTATTATTATATTATTATTTGTTCATCCTAGCCATACATCTTAACTATTACCTAACCTTTAAATAACATTAACCTAATTAAAAAATTATATATCAACAATAAAACAATAAAAAATTAAAAAATATATAATAAAAAAATAATTTGTTGACTAGAGACCATTTAACATTTTCCACTAAAATTTGAGTGTGCTAGGTCTTCCTAGACCACTTGGTATACTTAGTTGGCATGCTTGGGAAAGGCTTGGCCCATTATGGGGAAGATTACTTTGAGGCTTGATATAAATAACTTCATTGTTGTTGAATTAGAAAAAACAAGAGTGTTTAATATGTTGAATAAAAAAACAAAAAAGTGCTTAATAAAATCTGATTTATTATAGATAAAATCTAATTACATGATACTTGAAGACCATGATAAGGAATTTGCTAGGAGGGGTTACACATGGATGGGTTACATATGTGATTGTTCATATTCATTATAGGAAATGGTCCAATATTATAATTTAGATGAGTGTTTGAATTTGTATACTGTAATGAAGTCAACTTGCTATTCTCAGCTTTGGAAAGAGTTGGCTCATCCTCACCCCATAATTCAAAGAAACGAAGCCAAAGCATATATTACACCATCATCATGTTATTATTAAGGTGATGTAATGTTAGGTTTAGTAGGTGGAATAATTTTGGCATAATTTTAATTTTTATAATTTTTTTTTTTTAATTAGTAGTGTTTATTTTTATGTAGATATGATTCCTATGGAGTAGGTATGTCAATTTCAGTGGGACTAGAATTTAGGTGAGGAAGAAAATAGTGACTCTTACCACCCAACCTACACCCACTTGATTGATTAATTTATATATATGAGATGGAAAAATAATTTATCCAACTGCAAAATCCAAGATGTGGAAAGTTTAGTGGAATTCAAATATTTTTTTGGAAAAGTTTTTATCCTCATAATTAATTCTTACGCTCAACTCCCACTAAATTTGAACTGTATACCCAATGAAATTAAATCCCACATAAATCAATTAATCTATAATTATAAATATTACAAAATCATTATTATTAAATATAGTTATTTTATTTGTGTGGAAGGTAAATATTACAAAACCATTATTACTGAATTAGAAGTAATTTATATGTGTGGAAGCTCGACATTTTTGTTTCTCTTCCACTGGCATTGACAATGACTCTACTTTAATCCATAATGAATGTGTTATCTACAGAGGAACAATTTTCTATGTACCGTAAAAATCCTTATAAACACTGAAACTTAACAATAATAACCTACATTTCCAAAATTTTCCTCCAAATTTTATCAAAAACATGCTAAAATTTCCATTATTTTACGAAGCATTCCTTATATTACTTTTATAACCAACATTCCTGGATAGCGAGTTGTCACAAAATTGGTTTTTCTCATTATGGAAGGAGAAAAAACACACATCTGCGCTGCAAGCTGAACTTTCTAGCAATACCTTTCTGATCTCTCTGCGTGAGAGTGTCTGCCTCTGTTTTCATGGGTCTGTATATTCAGTAATTAGAGATTTGCGAAGAAGTTGGATTCTGCCTGGCCACTGGGTATCAATGTCCTCTAATTGTTGAAAAATTAATTCCAACTGCGCATCGGCAAAAGAGTGCAGCGATCCAGCGATTCAGCGATGAACACTCCAGCGATAAGAGATCGCCGATATCGCATCGGCGAAATGGCAGCAGTGAGTTATAAAGTTTGTTTTTTTTGTTTGCGATATGCGATCGCCGATATCGCTATCGGCGGAAACCAAGTGGGCAGCCTTTACCATGCGATAAGTTGCGACCCGATATCCCGGACCCGATGGGTATTCATCATTTTGTTTAAAGTTATTTCAGTTCCGGCAGTGGCTTGTTTTATATTTTTTTATATATATTTTTATGCATATATTAAAATATGTTATATCGGAGGTATCGGGCCATATTGTGATCAGGATTTCGCAATCGAGGAAACCATGGGTGCACACATGTGTGGCATGCGATGAAGCTCAGACCCGATGGATTTCCAAAACCATATTGTATAATGGTTGAAGTAAAGGCCTGCGAAATAAATTCAACGTGGAGTAAAAGTTACATTGCCGTAAGTTTTCTCAGTAAATAGTAAATGCAATTCACTGTAGTTGGTAAGTTTAAGTGAAGTTTTTAATTTTGCCTGAGCGGGAGTATGGGCACCAGTAAAAGCTAGTAAGACCATTTTAATTTTCACTGTCTTTTTTTTACGGCAGTATGGCGATGTAAGTACTTTCTCCAGTAGTCATATATGAAGGTATTTTTTTTGGTAAATGAATGTAATCAAAATGAAGGCATAGTGCGTGCTTGCAATGCTCTAGATATGCAATTGGAGTTACGCAGCAGCGTGAGTAATAATTTATGTGTAATTTCTCAGAAGTGAGATGCAAGTGGTGAATCCCTCTCCGAGAGAGGAAGTTTATAATATGTAACTGCATTTTCTTTTAATAGAAATCCTTGGTGTGTAAACTCTGTCCTCTGTGCTCAGAATTTTATTTGTATGTTTCCGCTGTGGTAAAAAGACCCTGTGAGAAAACAGAGCATTGTCTCTGTGTGGAAATTTTTTTATTGTTTTTGGGATTTTACCAGATAAATCCCCAACACTAATCAGCTTTTTCCTGGTTAGATGGTGCCATCGCTAAAGAAATTTTTTCGCTAAATCCTTTCTCCACAGAAAGCTCAGCAGGAAACGTCATCTATTTCAGTTACTGTTTAGGTTCATGTCAGAGTTTTGGACACTGCAAACAGGAAGATAATACGGATTTCCTCGGTTCAGGTATGTCCCCATACCTAAGCTTAAATTACTGGTATCCATACCATAACAAAATTCAGCTTCTACTCGTTTCTGTCTCAGCTGTGTGAGTTTTTTAGTGCTCCCTAAATTGTTCATATGAAACGTTGCAATCTAGGATTTTTATAGGGCTTTTATATGGAATAGCGCTGTTACTCACCTGTAAATATAGGATTGTTTATGGTTCATGTAGCTCATTCACTCCCCCATTACATATGCTATCGGAATTTCAGAAGCTTATGATTGCCATATCGGGTTTCATAGCTTTCAGCCTATCTATTAACCTCTTTGACTGGCATTTTACCAACATGGCATAAACTTTCTAGTCTGATTATCATTTCTAGTCCCTGTAAACAGTGTGGGGTTCGTCTATGCAATGTTTGCTGTGTCTGCAAATTGTTGTTATTGTTGTTGTATGAACATGGATGGATAAAAATCTTTATGTTTTAAGGAAGTATTCAGTAGATAAATGGACGGGGAGCAACTTACCACTGATGATTGATCCAATGGCTTTAAGTATTTGTTTCAATGCCAAGAGTTAATGCACTCATTCCAGTACTTGATTAGTCGATACAGGTGCTGGTGTACTCGATGAATGGTTTTGATTCACTTGATGCCGGGACTCAAGACAAGAGGCGATCCCCCGAAGTGCCAATTCACAGTTGGTTACTATTACCTGAAAAGAAACTCATCATGGTGTCCACCAAGAGGAAGGATATCCACAAGAAGAAGGAAGGTACCGATAATTACCTATACCATGCGCTAATTGTGACTGATAAGTAACTCAGCTAATTCACCAGGGATGGGCTTATCAAATATCTTATACACTTGGCTCCCCCATTGAATCTGATGGATCTAATCTGATGCCTCTAATACAATGCCGCATCTAATCCGCTAATCGAATCAGATGGCTTAAGTTACAAATAATTATTGACTACGCCATTATTTGGCAATGGGATTATTGAATCCCTATAATAGATGGGACGGCTATGATCCAATGATGGTGGTTGTGGTGGTGGTGGCTCTGATCCGCTATAATTCGCTGACTCTAATACACAAGGCTCCGATAATCAATTCGGATGGGTGGGCACCGGGCTTCTCAGCTGATCGACCTCGATGATACTCAATTATGCATGATGTTACTCGATGATGCAGCTATTCAATTAGGTTAGTGCAGACACAGTTAGTGCAGACACGATGGATGATGATCACACAATACATTATGAGGTAAGATTAGGGATGCGGACCGCTACCTCGATACCGGCATGATGAGGGAGGATTGAGACAGCTTTGCCCGCATGATTAGGACCGCTAACGCTCGATAGAGGCCTGGGAATAGAGGTCCTGAATACACGGGGTGAAGCATTAGAGTTTCCAGGGCAGTTTAATGAAAGTCATAAAGGTAATAACTAAAGATCTAAGGTAATAAGTATTAGGTGGTTAGTATCATCGTAAGTAATTAAATATAGCTTTATGTGTTCATAGAAGTCTATAAAGGTAAGAAGAGATGGGTGAAATGAGTAAGAGCTAGTCAAGAAGTTGAGGTTGGAAGTTTGTGATCATCCAAGCTCTATCTATTAGGATGGGTAAATAAGCATGTAGAGTTGAAAGTAACAAAACAATGCAAAATTAGATTTTCCATCAGTGCTGATTTTATTCATGATGTAGAACTACATGTGGTTCCCCTTGTATGTGCAGTTGTGTTTGGGAGTCCCTGCATATACATGCAAGATGCAATATTCATGTGGAGATACAACTAGTACTGGCTTGTCAAGCGTGGATATTCATTCACCATCAATGTGCATAAAGGCAAGTCCAAAATTTTGTTGATAAGTGCCAACCAAGCCAAGAAATTGATTAGTTCCAGTAAGAAGTATGTATTATTGTTTTTAAGAGAAAATAAATCTGTAGAAGAGTTAGTAAGAGGCAAACCATCCCTAGAAGGGTGTACTAAGAAACAAAAACAACAATTGGAAGAGTTACTACATGCATATAGGGGTGTGTTCGGGGAGCCTAAAGGGTTAGAACCTAAGAGGGAAGTCGAGCACAAGATCCAACTATTGACATACTCTTCATTGCAAAGTACATACCAATGGTCGAAGGCCAAGGATCAAAGATCAAAGATCAAGGTCGAACGCCAAAGGTCAAGGATCAAAGATCAAAGATCAAGGTCGAAGGCCCGAAGGGTCATGTGAACTTTGGGTCATGTGAAATTTAGGTCATGTGAACTTTGGGTCATGTGCAAGTGTTGTCAAGTGAAATTAGGGTCATGTTCAATTCATTGAACATGACCCTAGCTCACTGGATCAAAGCTTTCGTGGCTGGATTATTTTTCCCCTTGGGGAAACTGGGATCCCGGTTACTTTTTCGACTGTGCTAGCTATTAATCACATGTACGCTATACGCGTCATCTGCTCTCTTCCCAAGTCACATTTTAATTCCCACATAAAGTCATACCTGCAACAACATTCTTTTGTCAGTTTTAATATAGTAAAATTCCCGTTTAGGGTTGTCAATCGATGGCGTCCGGGCAAGTCTTTCTTTTTTGGTCCTCGTGCTTGGCGGTTCTGGGAATGCAGGCTTCCTCGGGATTTGACATTTACATTTGGGAGGTATATCATATGACGTATAGTTCGCATCCTTGATACTCTGTCAACCCACTCCTTTAATACGCTGTCAGTTCCGTTAGCGCATCCTCCTCGACAAATCTAGAAATATCCTCCATGGAAAATTATCCCTTTGACGTCTCTACCACATGTGTGCTCGTTCGTGCCACTGAAGAGGCAGAATAACGTCGATTGGGTGCTGATATCCATGTCAGCGAAAGCAACCCACACTCACTTGATGCATGGTGCACTCTTTTAGGAGATGGCAACTTACCAGATGTCGCTAATAAACCTCTTGATCTTCTAGTTGGAGGACTGGTATATCATGATCGTCGCTCGAAAAACCGCCCCATAAAAACCGCTCCTCCTCCACCTGCGTTGGCCCTGGACAGTGACTCTCTCGGGGATTGTATTACTAGTTTACAAAAACATGCTTTAGTTGGTAGATGGTACTTTTCAGAAATGGAAGACTTGGAGACACGTAATTGGATTGAAAGGAAATGGAAAACGATGTTAGGGTACATGCCTACGGTTGTTAGATTTTTGAAGGGATGGTACAGGTTTCACTTCCTTAGTCAGGAGGATTTGGAAAAAATCATAGCTATCCCATGGATTCATGGAAAAAGTTTCATTGCCCTACATAAGTGGTATATTGGGTACAATCCCCTTGGTAATACCCCCTCCAACAAACTAGTTTGGCTAAAACTACCTGGACCTTCCGCTAGAATTATGGACAAAGCAGGCTCTTATGGATATCGGAAATGCCATCGGAAAGTTTATCTACGTGGATCCTCGTTGTCTGGGTGCACAGGATAAAAGAGTAGCTTGTATACTTATTGAAAAAGATTATAGAGGGGGTTTCCCGTATCACATTGAATTTTCCTGGGGTGATACTTTCCTCCAACAAAGACTGAATTATTGGGGTGTTCCATTAAGATGCTCTCTCTGTCACAGAACTGGTCATATGCGTGAATAGTGTCCTTTCCGTCCGGGTGGACATTTACATGGAAAAAGGTGCTACAAGGGAGCCAGGGGACCTCTCTCAGAGATGGGATGACAGGGTCATCAGATACAAAAAGAGAAAGTAATCATGACACATAAGCATCCTATTCATCATTCAGGTAAAATCTCCCATTGGTCGTCCTATTTTCCACATGCTTTTAGATCTTTCATCTCTTCGCCTATTACTATTCTATCATCTCTGATAAATGCGGCATCAAACTTTCCATCCTCCGACAGTGCACCAGCTTTTATGTCTCATCTTCCCCTCGAGCCTGCAGCTTCCCAGGACATACCAATTCCTTTAACAACTCCTCATCCATATCCGGATATCCCTTCATCCTCACAAATTTCTTACGTGGCCCCTCTGAATCCTACCTGTCGGAAATCAAAAGGCAAAGGCCCTTGTCTCAGTATTACTCCACCAAATTCTCCTACTGCTTCGCCGACAAATTTGGTTGGGAGTGATCTTGGCTTTCTATTACAAATAAAAACCCCTGACCTCTGTACTCTCACCATACACAAACAGACAGGAAGCTCATCTCCCCATATCAGCCCCACCTCGGTGGGAAACATTACTGTGCGCAAAAAGCAAAATCGTGGCAGTGGCCACTTTCGAGGGCTACCCAATAAAAACCCAATTTCTTCTCCTTTGGACAAATTTCTTATTGACATTCCCATTGCCGACATCTCCCCCTCATGGGCCCTTAGAGCACGGATGCCTAGGAAAGACCTATCATGATGTGTATCATTTCCCTTAATATTCGAAGTTTGGGGACTGCCCCTAAATACTTAGCCCTCAAAAACCTCCTTCTATCTCTACACCCTTTTATAATCCTTATCCAAGAAACAATGCACAATGTCCCGGATGTTATCCAATATTTTCGGAGAATGTTCCCTTCCTGGTGTATCACTGCTACTGCTGCTTTGGGCCTCTAGGGGGGTCTGGCGCCCTTATGAGACCTCAAATGGATCAATTTAAGAGATTTTGATTGTTTTTTTGATATTCTTTTGGAAGGTAGTATCCGTGGACTTCCGAGACATACACATATTCTAAATACTTATGCCCCTTATAGAGAGAGAATGAGTTTCTGGGACCAATTCATAGCTTCTGGTTTGATGGAACTAGAGACTCTCATTATTGCAGGGGATCTAAACTGCACCATTTGTCTTGATGAGATTTGGGGTCGCCACAGGAAAGTGGATCTGCTAGCACGGAAAATTCAAAATGAAATTATCTTGAACAATTTTGTTGATGTTTGTCCCTCCAAAATGTCCCTGACATGGGACAACAATCGCTCTGGCTCTGCTTATGTGGCAAAAAGATTGGATCGTTTTTTGATTCATGAGCAACTATTGGAACGCTTGGGTGATGTCCAAGTTAACATCATCAACGACTATGTATCAGACCATAGACCCATCACTCTGAAATGGAGGAAAAGGGAACCAAGCTTGGGGGTTCCTTTCAAATTTAATAGAACATTCCTAGAGGACCCTGTTTTTAACAAGTTGGTACTCGACACTTGGGAAAATACTATTGTTACAGGATCCTCCCCCATGCACAATACTCTGGAGAAACTAGACTCCCTTCGGGGATCTGTAAAATGGTGGCAAAAGAAGAAAATTAGAGACAACAGGAAAGAGCTTGTAAAAATCCAAGATCAACTGGACTCTCTTTAGTCCCCCATGTCCACCCACATCCTCCTTGAATTCATCCAAACAAGCATTCAAGAACTGGAACACAGGAAGAAGCAAATTCTAATGATAGAAGAAGCCACATGGAGATTAAAGAGAATGGCACTCTTGTTAAATGAAGGTGACTGAAATACAATTTTTTTTCACAGATATGCTAATTTCCGTAGGGATATAAACTCCATATGGCAAATCAAAGATTCAAATGGTCACATTTTCCAGACTCAAGAAAAAATAAGCAACGCTGCTATAACCTACTTTCAAAACGCTTATAAAAGAAGTGAAAATATTTCTGTGGAAGATATGACTTGGGGAGTTGATCTATACCCCACCATATTTGACCAGGAGAAAAATGAAGTTTTTTTTAAGGAAGTTTTCAAGGAAGAGCTGCTGGGGGTTCTTAAGTCTTTTAAGAGCGACAAAAGCCATGGTTTGGATGGATGGACCATTGAGTTGTTTACCCACTTTTTTGATATGGTCAAGTCAGATCTATTAAGTATGATCAAGGCGTCAAGGAATATGGGTTTCATTCATCAGAAGATAACCTCCACTTACATCACCCTCATTCCTAAAAGAAACGCTGCTGAGTGCTTCTCAGACTACATACCTATTTCTCTGTGCAACGTTATATATAAAATAATATCAAAAACTATTGCAGGGTGATTGCAAAGTACTCTTTTTCATTACATATCTCCTGAACAACATGGATTCCTTCCGGACAGAATCATTCATGATGCGGTGGCAAATTCTCAGGAAAGCATGCATTCCATCCACAAGAAAAACATGGACGCGGCTATTCTCCAAATGGATCTCAGAAAAGCATATCACTGTCTGGATTGGGGTTTTCTTAGATTAATCCTCAACAAGATTGGTTTACATTCTAGATGTATTAACTTGATCATGGCTTGCATGGACAATGTAAATTTTTCCATCATCATCAATGGACTACCAACAAGATTCTTCCAGGTGGGCAAAGGTCTTCGTCAGAGATGCTCTTTATCACCACTTTTATTCATTATGGTATTATACTATCTAAGCTTGCACATTAAAAAAGTGGTCCTTGAAGATAATTTCAAAGCTCTGAAGCTGGGAAACAACATCATTATCTCACACAACCCCTTTGTCGATGATATCCTCATATTGGGTATGCTTTGTCGTTTCACTTGGTCTTATCTATTTCATATTTTTAGCAGATTTGCAAATGCTTTGGGACTGTGCATAAATTCCAATAAAATTGTTTTGTACTATAGTCAATCTAATATGGAAATAGTTTCTTATATCAAAGACCTATTTGGAATAGAGGCCAAACCCATGATAAATGAATTGAAGTATCTTGGTTATAGACTTAAAGCTTTGTGTTACAGGGACTTTGACTGGAATTGGCTTACTAAAAAGTTCTATAAAAGAATTTTTGGGTGGGAATTAAGATGTCTGTCCATAGGGGGTAGGGCCATCCTGACTCAAGCTGTACTTGCTCAGTTGGGGGTCTACTAGGCTCATCTGTTTCACATTCCTATCTCCACCATAAATGACATAAACCGTCTTATAGCAAATTTCAACTGGGCGGGTTCTCACATTAGGAAAAAATTCCATTTGACCAAATTATCTAATATAACCCTTCCGAAGGATAGGGGTGGATGGGGTATTATGGACCTTCGTTTTTTTGGCGAAGCTTTACTTATAAAATCCCTCTAGAGGGGTTTATTTGGGACAAGCTCATGGAGTAAGATCATACATCAAAAATATCTTAAGAATAAAAATTTCACCTGCTGGTACCGCCTTGGTTCAATTGGCATAAAACATGGCTCAACAATCTGGTTAAGCTTCAAAAAAATAGAAAAGTACTTCATACATCCTCTGGCATAGAAATTCCAATCTGGGAATAAAATTCTTATAGGCATTGACCCTATTTTAGGGGCTGAACCGAACCTCTCCATATCCATCAACATCATACATTTCCTGAACAATCATGGTCTTTTCTTCTAGGGCCAAGTCATAAAAGGTTGGCATGATTCTCTTCCCATGTGGAAATTTGCCTATGATCTGGGTTTACCTAGTCACTTGGAGGCGGAATGGATTCAGTCCATCTCCAAAATGAAACATCTAGGCATTTGTCGAACAGGGACTTAGGATAGAATCACTTGGTTGGGTAAAATGCAATCAAATAACATAAATGTTGTTGAGATCTATAAGGATTTATCAAACAAGATTGCCAGGATAAGGGAACACCATACTCTTCATGCCTTTTGGAAAACAAAAGCTCCTATCAAAATTATAATTTTCACTTGGCTTGTCTACCATAACAGAATCCTTGTTTGGGAAAACTTACAAAAAAGGAGTTGGTATGGCCTGGGCATTTGCTACATATGCAAAAAAAACTTAGAAGAAAATGACCACATCTTCCTACGTTGCCTCCCCACCACTCACATTTGGAAAAATATGTCTTCTCTTTTGGGCTTGCCTTATATCCAACATACTTGCATTAGAGAGTCACTGAATTGGTGGAGTAGACAAAAATCTTCCTGGCGTATTATTCCTCTCTTCCTCTTCTGGTCAATCTGGAATTGGAGGAATAGAATCATTTTCCACAACAGCAGGGAGGATTTCTCTGTGATTATTGAAAAAATAGCCTTGAACCTATCTTTCTTTCCTGCTCACCCAATACACTCTCAAATTAATCCTAGAATAAAGGATGATACTCACTTCATTTATCCTATGGATTTCTTTGATGGGGATGCACAAGGAAACACCTATGCTTGTAGTTTTTTAATTGTTATTAATGCTGACATGACATATAGGATGTTCTGGAACTGTGGTGTTGGTTCCAACACAAAAGCTGAAGCAGTTGTTCTGTGGGGTCTCCTATGGTTCAACAGTTTCCTAGGGAACCCCATTCTGCACATATATGGAGATTCAAAGATTATAATTGATCATCTTTTGCAGAAGGCTTTCATCAACAATCCCATACTCCAAGGATGGATAGAAAAAATCGAACACATGTGAAATCTTCAAGATAGCTACACAATTCAACATATCAGAAGAAGCCTCAACAAGGAAGTAGACAATGTATCAAAAAAAGGGGCTTGCAGATCGGCATTGACATATGGAAGCTAGAAATCACATGGGAACTGAATACTTTTGAGATTGAGGAATTTACAATTCTGGGTTAATCTCCTTTATAAATACATCTTTTTTTGTAAATTTTGAATATGTAACTACAATTTTTTATAGAGTTTTCCTTTTGCCAATCATAAGAGGGCACCATTACTCTGATAGATTTGTTCTAAAGTAAAACAATGTCATTTGACTACACTTTTCCTTTTTGGTTTTTTCAACTTGTTGCTTGGCCATTGGGCAAAAACAGTATCCTCTACCAGGGACCTTTTTGCTTTCCTAGTTAGATGGTGTAAAAACAAGTATCTGTTCCTTTAGAACTACAGGAATGTATGTCTCTGATCCGTGTACATTCAGATATATACTTTGGTGGCATTGCCTACAGGGTCTACAAATGTTACAGATCTATCCTGTGGGGAAATTATTACAACCTGTGAATACATGTTTTATGATCCTACGGAAGCTCATCCTTGCCACAATATTTGTTGCTGGTATTGTTTTTTCTGATAACAACATTCTGGAACTACAACAGGTTATCAAGCTTTTTGTTGTGTGGCATGTTGTAATGTTTTTCATCTGTTGAATTTGCTGATCATAGCAAAATCACATTTCATATGATTTATGTATATGGACTACCTGAGGGCTTCTGATGTAACTCCTCTAATATTAATATATATTAAGCTTTTTCATAGTGAGAAAAAAAGGAGTTTTTTAAATTGGCCATTTGATCAGAAAATGAACAAGGTAACCACTAATGGTTACCCTCCACATTGTTAGATAAACTTGACCCTATGGTGGAGTTGAGGTTATGTCAACAATTATGTTTAACAGTTGTGGTTTTGGGCACTAGTGTTGGTGACTCATGGTATTGAACCCATGGTATTACATGTAGTTGAATTCCTTAAAAGGCTTGTGTATTCTCCATTGTAGGTAGCCATGGTTGAGCGGGAGCGTGAAAGCTCAGGTTGTTGGCCGGCTTGGCTGTATTTTAGCCAAGGACAATAATAGATCTATTGTTGGTTGGTTTTTCCCCCAATTGGGGTTTTCCAGATAATCATGGTGTACATGGTTTGAATGTGTATTTCTTGATTGTTATATTTATTTCTCTTGAACCCTAACAAGTGGTATCAGAGCTATGGTTGGCAAGGGCCTTGGATAGTTGTTCGAAATGTTCCCATCCATGAAGTGGTGGTGCTGGTTGAAGCAATAGCTCGTTGCACAAACTAGTGATGTCCGCTGAGTGATGGTTCAATGACGAGCAAGAAGAAAATGAAGTCTGAAGGCTTTTCCAAGGCCTCGTTCAATGAGGAGCAAGAAGAAAATGCAAGCCCTGGGAATATTTTTTGGAAATTTAAAAAATCAATAAAGTCCGGTAATTCTTTTTTTTTAAGAGAAATTTGTTGAAGGGATTTTATGGTTAATGAAAAATTTCTATTCTGAAATAGTAATAGAAATTTTAAATAAAAATCCAGTTACAAGAGAAGGGTTAATTAGCGGGATAGGAGTTTTACAGGGTGAAATGCATGGTTAAACTTGCAGCAGTTCAAGTTGTGTGTTGGTCAAGATAGTAAAAAAATAAAAATAAAATGGAAATTTTTCATGT
>APFE030745323.1:0-15167 GCA_000404065.3 Pinus taeda
AGAACGAAGGTGCTCCAAGGACGGTTGGCCAAAACACAAAAACGAAAGAAAATGCCCGATCCACTCCAAATTTTTGCCAAAGCCTCTTTGGCTGAGCATGGTACTTGATTGGGGACTCCCAGCCCAAATTTCAAGAAATTTGGAGAAAATTTTGTCATTTGTGAATTTTTTGTGCCAAACACAGGTTTTTCCCATTAACGGGTCTCACCCCCCGTGAGACCCTTCATCCCGGCAACTCCATTTTGCAAAAACTCAGCATTTCCAGATTTTTCATGAAAATTTACACATGCGCATCAATGTACTAGAGATTTGGTGAAGTTTTGGGCCTCCAGAAAGTCAAAAAACATTCAAAATTTGACTTTCTGCCACTTTTTTTGAACTGCAGAAAGCTGTCTTGGGAGAATTGATTTTTGACAGGGAAAAGTAACTCCAAATTCACAAATTCCAGTTGGGTTGGAAATTATACTCACATACCTTTCCAACAAGCCCACTTTTGCTCAATTTGGTCACCTGCAAGTGCCCCAAACATGGCTCCAAAGGGGCGCGACCCGTCAGGCAGGGGGGCGCGACCCGTCAGGCAGAATTGTCCAGAAATGCACTGTACAGCCCAAAAAACGCAGATTTGACTCAGTGTGACTTTTTGAGGTGAATGATGATTCTCTTTGATGTAATTATGGTAATTTTTAGACACTTTTACCCTTATGTAACTCTTCTAGAAGATTCATTCATGAAAAGGGTAAAAATTAAATGAATGGATTGGTTTCCAAGTTTATAGAGGCAAGTTGTTTTGACTGCCTAGTTTGTAGTGCTAAGTTTAGAAGTGGTTGAAACAGCCCCTAGGATAGTGAGCTAGACCCATGGAGGTAGGGAAAGAGTTTATATGATCTATATTATGTACTTTCTTGCTCATTTTCATGGTTGGACTCTTGAGGGAGAAGCCATCATTGTATTATTTCACTGAATCTCTGCAATTTTTGGCTAAGGAAGACCAGGGTTTTGCAGTCCTTTTTGGGATTCTTGTGGTTACATGTATTGATGGTGTGTTTCTCTATGTACCTGTAATTGTGTTATGTGAATCATTTTTCTTTTCCTTCTGCACATTAATCAAACGAAGTGTTAAAGTAAGAATTCATGACTGTCATGCTCTGCTTTTAAGTTTGTTTAATTTCAATTTTTTCTACTGTTTAAGGAGAATTCAAAGTTATTGTTTGCTCTCCTTAACTCCTCACTTGTCATTCCTAATCATCCACCTCAATCAAAGGCATCAATATTGTCTCCTACCTCGCCCCAAAGAACCCCCTGCAGAAACTATGTCCAATCCCTGCACCCAAAATTGTCATCCCCTCAATTTGCCACCAAAAACCCTAAAAACCCCAAATCAACCCTTTTGATCAGTTTACTAGCCTAAAATCAGTGTTACCCTATTGGTCATCTCATCCATTAAATATTTTACCGAGATTGACCGGAGAGAGCCTTCTCCTGCCCCGTAGGGCTAGCTACGAGGCTAAATGGTTTGATGTTGCCTTGAGGTTTGCCTTTTTCAGCCTGAGGTGAAATTTCAAGCGCTAACACCATAAACCATGGTTATTATTTTTAACTTGTATTACATGGAATTTTCACCAGGGTTGTTACATTTTAATATTTATTACAATTACCAAAACAAATTATTTAGTTCGAAACTCGAGCACACTGTAACATTGTTCAAAAATATTTATAAGAAACATTTCGAGATTACCCCATAATATGTTTTATTTAAGAGAATTAAGACACATGAAAATAGGAGGTGAAATGTGAGAGTACCAATATTAAAGGTTACTTAGAATGACTAGTTGCTAAGATTATTTGTTCAAAGGGTACAAGAGTTGGAATCCAGAATTTAACTGATTGTAATGGTGAAACCAGATATCTTCTGCTTTCAGCATTAGAATGCACATGGGTAATGACAATCTTCTAGAATATAATGATTGCCTAGTTGTGTTTGGTGGAATAAAGACCCAGATCTAGAGATGAGAGGACACTAAAGATATGACATGTATCCATGTTTCCACCCTAGAAGACAAACAAGCATGGTTATTATATTGGTTACATGGGCATCTAAAGGAATGGTGGTGCACCTATATATAGTCTTAATTTTGTATTCATCTTGTAGTTGATGATTCTCTATTGTTGAAAAATGTAACTAGTGTCGGTATTCATAATTGTACTTGAGTTGTGATGTAATGTAATTGGCAAAATAAAGAAAAATAATATATCATAAAAGAAAATGACCTATTAAAGCATCAATTTCATATTTGGGTCAAGAATTTCTAAGTCAAAGCCTCCATTGGAGGCTTCTAGGTTTTTTATTGAATCAATAGAGTGATTATCATTTTATTAGGCCCTTCTTGGGCTTTTGTATCATGTAAAAGAATTATTTTTGAGTCAAAACGATCATTTATCGCCTTCACACCAAGTTGACCTTATCCTCAATAATTCAACCTAGATTGGGGCTATTCGACCCAGGTGGAAAAGGCTATAAATAAGAGGCAATTCAACCTATTTGGAGCACTCACTCAAGAAGTTCAATCTACAAGAAAAAGCAACAGAAAAAGAGAGTGAAATTGTTGGATAAGAATAATATTATTTTGGAATAACTAAATCGCGTTTTTGGGCATTTTATCTCTCACACGTGAAAATTTATTGGGTTGTTGTTGGGGCCAAAACTCTGAAGTTACTGCAAGTTCAAAGTTTTGAATTTGAGAAATCTAGGGTAGTGTTTCATTAAATTTGTATTAATGATTTCTCAAACTTTGACAAGTTCTTGTGATTAGATTAATTCTTCATTATCATTATTATGTTATGTTCATCATCAAGATAAATGCCAAACAAGAAGATCAAAAAGTAGGACACTAGAGATAGGCACACATCCAGGGCCAAAACCCCTAACAAGGGGGAAACCTAGTCAAACTCTTCCACTATTCAAATCAGGGTGAGACAACCAAGACCCTATTGACCAAAACATAGATTCCCTCCACCAAGTCAACTTCCATGTAATAGGCTTCTTCCTTCAGGTCAACGCAAGTCTACTTCTTTAAGAAATTCGCCCAACACTGGACTTCTACAGTTAAGTTTGTACGTTTGACCCTATAAATGGCAGAATTTTGACTCCCAAAAATTTTCCACTTCTTATTTCAGATAGATACTTTCACACAAATTCTTCTTGGACATGTTTCATGATTCTTATTTCAAATAGACTTTGTCTTCATTGAATCTCCATGGTCGAGTATCATAGCTATATATATGGTGGTTGTGTCTACATTATAAAGCTAACTTGACTGACTAATTGAAGCAAACTTGTTAAGTGAGGAAGCTGACTTGGTGGAGGACGAATAGGAAACATAAAATAATTTTCTTTCTTGACTTTAAGGATTCCAAGAAGGGTCTCTTAATGACTTTGAATTTGACTCAAAAATCCTAGAAACCTACAATGGAGGTTTGACCTATTGACCATTGACCATGTTATCGCTCAAAATGTATAGGCACCGAGACAACGACTCAGGTCAGGGGATTTCACCTAATCCCCAAACTCTCTGTTTAAGTTCTCTCCCAACAACATACTATGGTGGGGTAGACCCTATGTAAATGAGACGAAGAAGGACTAGTTGGGAACTAACTAATCCAGGAGACACAGTTGAGTGGCCAAGTACTTGTTTAGATCTAGCTAGATTTTAAGGATTCGATTAGATTTATAAGATTTGGAACCAATGCCTTATGGAGTCAATATTATTTCTTTTCAAATTTTAAGACCAAGTAATGTATTGGACAACTGCTACTTTGATGAGTAGCTATCTTATATGAAGTGCAATTCCTGGGAATTATGTGAAATGCAGGAATGTTGTTTGATTTTACTTAAATGCCTAGTCTAAGTACGATCCTTTGATCTTTATCTATATTGAGCCTAAAATTTAGAGAAAATGGTAGACTAGATAAGTCAAGGTGAATCACGCAAGGGTGTGATAAGAGATACCTCTCCTTGAAATCTAATCTACCTAGTGCCTTTGGTGTTGCAGAGGTTGTGGCTCTAACAACTAGAAGGTCACCATTTTAGATACTAAAAAGGGAAAAATTCTCAAGAGAAGATGCAAACATGTTCCTATCCCTCTATCAACCAAGCTTATGGTCTGAGGTAAAATTTAATATTCAATACTAACTTAGGATGCAAATGCAAAGAGGAAAAGGAAGACGATTACTGAAGCGATATTTTTAAAGCCTTGGAGTACTTATATTATGATTTAATCTGAGTTATATGTTAAGTACTTAAACATAGATTAAATAGACAATTTCAATCACAAAGATAAATGTCAATCCCAGAAAAGTGCCAACAAAGAAAAATAAATTACTAAAATGCACAATTTATCATAAATCGACAATAGAGCACTTGTTCAATCTCAATGTAAAATGCTAAGGAAAATTGCTTGAAATTCAAAAATAATTTATCTAAGATATTCCCAATATGTAATTAGATCTCAAACCAATCAGGTATCTTCATATTACTCAATATTATGCAATTTCAATGATAGCCAATTTAGAGAGAATTAGATCTAAAGATAGTTGTCTTCCACAATTCAATGAGACAAGAAAAATTTTGAGAAAATTAAAACATCATATGCCAAAAATTCTTTAGATCTATTTGCTTGGCCAAATATGTGAAATAAATATTCTTTAGGTAGTGAGCTTATGCAAGCACAAATTTAGATGATATAACTCGGAGAAAGACAAGAAACATTAAACTTCTAAAATACCAATGCCAACAATTATTATGATGATGCAAGAAGTTCACCAATGAGAAAAAACTTACTTGAAATTTCAGAGATTATGTTCAGGATAGAAATAAATCGACTTATGACAACAGTAAGTTTCTAATGCCAAAATATTTTAAACAATTTTCTCAAATGTACCCAAAAAGAAAGATGTAATTTAGTATTATTATCAGACTTCTAAAAGAATAAGACAATCCTTATAGATTATAGATTTACGCCAAGTTATGTCTATGCAATGTGTTTGTTTAATATCATTGTTTTAGATGTGATTAGCTTAATGTATTAGATAGTGATAGAAATAGAGGTTTAGAAAATGACACTTCGGGCCCTAGGCCTTGAAGTACTTTCTCAAGCTTCTTCCAATGAATGGCACAAGTCTTTACCAAAGTTCTCTGCAAATTTTGATGAAGTGCCAACCCAGAAAAATATTTTTCTCCTAAAGTGACTGAATCAAATCAGAATATAGCCTGGATAGCAAGAAGAAGAGGCTTCATATATGCCTACATTGAACTATGGAGGGCTTCTCAAGGCCTATGTTAAGTATTAAGAGGCATATCTAAGGCTAGAAGGGCTGCAATAAAATGTGAGGGAAGCATGGAGGCTTGAAGGCTGCTACATGTAGCAAATGATGACTGCGTTGAGGTCTAGGAAGTTGCTAAAGGTAGCAAGGAAAGAAGCTAGGGAAAGGTGATGAGGACTGAAAAGTGAGGGTTAAGGGATGATGCAACGAGGATAAGCAGGCTCGTTTTGGGAGAAAGAGGTAGTGGAACAGGGTTTTAAGGTTGTGTTAAGGTAGCAAGGGAAGAGGAGATAAAGGAAGAGGGAGAAGGGGCTAAGGAAATTAGATGCAAGGGTTAAGAGGAGCAGTGGTAGGATAAATAGGGTTGGAAGAGAAGTGGCAGGGTTTGAGAGGGTGTTGCAGGGCTGAAAGGGAGTTGTGTTAGTGAAGCGAAGGGAGGAAAAGGTTAAAGTAAGGTTGCAACAAGGTTTTTGGAAGTCTTTTAGGCTTGCGAAATTTCAAGGAAGGGCAGCATTCAGCCCTGAAGACTAGCGCAAGGTTTGGAGAACCTTTTAGGGTCTGCTTTGGGTCTTTAAGGCCTAAAAAAATCCCAAACTCTGAAAAATCATATTTGGGATCCAGGGCCGAGATCTGTCTCAAATCCCAAAAATATCCTTGAATAATCTCATATCTACACCTGCACAAGATTAAAATCAAAGCCTGGATCCCAAATATGTACAAAAATAAGACTAAAACCCAGAACCCAAATGTTAGAAATTCTAAATTATTCTACAAAGACTTCAGATCTATACAAATAAAATACAAATCTACTAGACCTAAGGAGTATGAGTCAGACTCCTCTCAACCATATATATCAACTAAACATGATTTTAAAAGATAAATAGGTTTAAATGAGGCAATAACGAAGAAACCCTACAAGAGAAAAATCATTAGATAAGTCTTGGGATTTCAATCAAGAATTCTCCTCAGATCTTATACCTTGGGAGTTGGCTTGTCCAACCGAGGACTTCCCCTCACACCCAAGTTTTCGAAATGAAAAAATTTTAATGCACACTCAAGATCAAGTTGTCAGATTGATAAAGATATAAAATAACACTATAATCCTCAAAAATTAGAGATACCTGCTAATTTAATTTAATTAAAATGTTGTCTTAGATGTAATAACCTAAGCAAGATACATGTGCAATAGTTTATTCCTAAAGGCTAATAATCAAAAACTTCTAAAATATACTTCAACATAGCATTAGGAACAATATTACCATAAGAAATAGAAGAGTAACGCCACCATCAATGAAAACCCCAAAGACTTTTCATTATTTTTATTCTATAATAATTACAAGAGAGCTTTGAGAGCTAGTACACAATTCAAAGGTCGGATCATTTGTGAGACAAATGACCTCTAATTTATAGATAAATTCTCCAAACGGCTAGTTGGCTTGATCCCCATCAAAATAATCTTGATCGTTGATAAATATTTAATTATTTTTTGATCTCCAATGTCGAAATATTTATTTATTGAGGAATTTTTGAATTTCTCTTTTAATTCCTTTTTAATTAGCTCAAAATTAATTATTTTGAACTAATTTCCTCAAAAAATTAACTTTGACTTAACCATCAAGGCCCAAGGGTTCAAAATTTCTTAAAATTTTCAATATTCTCTTAGTGGGGGATCTCCAAAAATTAATTTCTCTAGAACCCACAAATTTTTTTATTTTGGAGAATTTATTTTTCCTAAGAATTATTTTTTACTCTAATTAATTAAATTTTTAGATTAGGATTTTTAATTTATTTTTTTCCATAAAAATAAATTAATTGTCACATGAGGGGATTAATCATTTTTTCCAACCCTCTAATATTTTAGCATCATAGCTAAAATATTATTTACGTAAGATAATATCATTTCAACCCTTAAAGGGGGAAAACCTGTTCACTATAGACCCTCAATTATTTTACCCAATTCTGCGACTCAATATAATCTAGTAAACCAAGTGATTTGTAATAAAATAATTTAGCCAACTAAATAAAATTATTCCCAAATCACTTTTACAAAGACTCAATAAAAAACACTAGGAATCACCTAAGATCTTGACAACAAAATCCACCCTAGCTTTGAGGTGAGGCTGGAGGGAAAAACTCTACTGGTAAATGTGTTTAGAAACTCAAATGAATCAGTGAGACGAAAAACCTCCTAGGATGAAAATCATCATCAAATAATAGGCTTACCTAGGTTTTTACATACATTATGGTCTTACTAAGATCATATATATTATAAACTTGTAGAATGGGTTTACAACTTTGACAAATTGTTGACTAATAACTGACAAATCTAGAATGATCTAAGTGCTCGAACATGATGGAATCTCTTCGTGAAAAAGTGTATTGCTATAGGGTAGTTGACATGGAGTGGTCAACATCTGGCTCTACTTGGGGACACGTTGCTTCACCGAAGGAATGTGAGAATCCAAAATCTGTAACCATGAAACACACAAATTCATATAAGTAGCATCCATATAGAAATCATCCAAAAATCATCATATAACATTAAGCACATGAAATAGAAGCTCTACTAAAAATAAACATTAATCTATGAAATAAAATGTTGAAATGAAAACTACTTTGACGACATAAATAAATAATGAGTAGGGTTATAAATACAATACATAGGATTGTTGCGCATGGAATCCCCCCACAGTAGGTTTTGGGACTCAAAGCCCAAGTTTTGGTCAAATATGTTGTAAAACTCCGCAAATTGTAGGCGCAAGAGCACGAAGTGTGCCCTAAACATTGTATTGTAAACTAGTGTAAAGTAGATTGTATAAATAGAGCGAGGCTCTAAGTTGCAAAGATAGTTAAGAGTTGATGATAGAGAGAGTAGTGAAGGAATGGTTCGAGCTTAGAGTAAAATTCTAAGTGCCTTGGGTTGTAGTAATAGAAAGAGACTATGCAACTAAGTGTGCAGAGGCCTAGTAGAGTCTACAGCTGAGTGTGTGGACCCTTGCAGCTGAGTGCGCAAGGTGGTGTGAAGTTTGTAGGCAAGATCAAAGATTAAATAAAGAGGAGTTGATTTTATATTCGTTTATGTATCGTGCGCACGGATATGATTGTTGAATATGTTGTAATAAGCACAATTCCTACACACACAAGTTAACTAATCGGTTAATTAGTGAGGAACTTGGGTATTATATGGGTCGCGCCCCGAGTAGGGCTGCGTGGAGGCCGTACTGCAGGTCACAAAGGGATTGCAAGTGCACGCAGTGACAGGTCAGACCGCGGACCTCCAAAAGCCCATCAGACATCCCAAGGGTGTGAAAACCTGGTTCTATCACCCTCCCATACTACTTCAAGTGAGACCTCAGTCTGCGCTCCACGAACTGTTGTCGAAAGGGCCAGTAGTACCGGGATTTTCTTGGCTAAATCACCTTTGAACCTGGGTTAGGCCCCACTAAGCCAACAAATGGTTTCGTTGCCAGGACCGAGATCTACATAAAGGATGTTTGATGTCGTGCCACTGGAACCTTACAAAGAAAGAAATTGAAGAGTGGTTGGACAAGAAGATTCACGAGTTTGCAGCACAAGAAAATAGAAATCCATGAGTATCTAAGGAACAATGGTTGGATCGCTACTTGTACACTGAAATCCACAAAATTTTCTTTGCATATTTTCCGTTTGAGTTGTATGAGTGGATTTCAAAGTTAGCAGATAGCCAAGGAATGTGTAGGCTCAACAAACCAATAGTGTGGACTCTGGAACTAGTGCGCAGACTAGAAGCCTCAAAAGATAAGATAGCATGAGTTGTGTACCACTGGCTCAACCGGATAATAGGAGGATTTATCACTGAGTTCGCGATAGACACGACCGTCAGCTACTGTGAGGCCAAGCGACGTTTTCTCAAGGGACCTGTTGAGCTAATTTATGTGACTAAATTAACGCAAGTATTATTATCAATCCGGGTTTGTGAAACTTAGAGGCAAATCCATTATTTATGAAGATCGAATATAACTATACTTTGAAAGATAAATGGCAAAAGAAACTAAGGAAACATATATCAAAACTCTTAATTCAACAAGCTTAAAAGAGGAAATACTGAAAGAGTTCTTGACTCAAGAGATCTGCTCTCACCTCAATTATGACTTCAATGAATTAGAGATTATAATTAAAGACTCAAGATGCATAAATCATACATGAAAAAGAGCTCTTAACTTAAGAGACATTCAAAGTTTTCCATAATAACTTATTCATCTTAAGATATAAAGCTAAATAGAAACAAACTGTTTGCATGTAAATAAAGGACTAAATCTAATGCATCATTTCAAAGAGAGAATGCTCAACTTGAGCACTTGCTTGCCAACTCAATTAGATGATGAAGAAACCATTAATAAATGAAATCAATAAACATGATGCTATCTGAAATAAGACTTTGAACAACCAAAGCTAACATCAACCAGAATTGCATTGAAATAGAACTAGTCTAAATTGGAAGTGTACTTAGCTTGGTGTGGGGGCCCTCCACCCTTGCCTTGCACACTTATGGAGATGATATCAGAAGCTTTGGATCAGTAAAAAATCCATGTATTGATCAGAAAAATAAAAGTAACACAAGTCTCCAACTTCAAGTCTTCACACCAAAAATATTACAGCATAAAAGTGTCAAATGTCAAGTGTGTTGAGCCATCAAAATGTGGCTCTTAAATAATGAGTCTATGAAACCAACTGATCTGAAATCTCTCTAACAAACATAGCTATCCTAATCCACATATCCAGGTCGAATCCAACTCCCTCATCCCAAAATATATGACTAAAATCAGGGAATCCTAAAACAGCCCTATTTAAATGGGATTTCTGGATGACTAGTCATGATTGACTAGCTCCAAAAAGGCATAAGAAAACTCGTTCTCCTGAAACCAAGCATAGGTAGCTTGGTCCTAGTTCCCAAGCCTTCTATTCATGCATCCCATTCGTGCTGAGGTGGCATGCATCCATATCAACCATGAAGTGATTACGGGAATTTCTTAAAACTGCCAAAATTGCACTAAAACTCAAACTTTAATAAAAACTTTAGAATTTGATAAATCAAAGTTAAATACCTGTTTAAACACCAAATACTCATTAAAGTGAGATGAATGAGATGAAAATGAGGGATAAATGGATAACTAGATATGTTTATTAAAGCAAAATGAGATCAAATCTGAAGCCCGACATCTCTCCCATGCTTATGTTCAAGCATGTCCCCATGCTTGCTTGCTTCTCTTGGACCTTCTGCCCTCTGAAGTAGATGTTGTGCCTGTATCGGTTTCCCTGTCCACATAATCAAGTTCTGATCCTTGTTTGGCCTTTAATATTGCTGCTTTGACCTTCTGCTTTTCATACTTAGCCTGCCATGTGTTTTTATCTTTCAACCACTTAAATGCTTGTTTAGAGAGCAATTCATTTCTTCTTTTTAACTTGTTTAGTTCTTCCTGTAGTCTATCATTTGTTTGTTTTAACTTTGCATTTTCTTTTCTCTGTGATTTATTCTATGATTTCAATTGCTTCTCAACAATTTTACTTATCTCAAGCTGATCTGTTAAGTCTTGTATCTTGGCCAAATTCAGTTCTTTTTCAAAATCTTGGGTAGTTTTCATCAAAGATTCTCCTACATCATTGTCAAATATAGAATCTCTCTCAAGGGGTTCCTGTTCTTCTGGTTTCCTAGGAGAATAGGCTTCTACCTCCTTTTCAAAATCAACAGAATTCCTAGTCCTAGGAACAGAAATAGATGTATCAATCTCATGCATAGCTAACTTCTTTGCTCTGGTTCTAGGATAGAAAGGAGAGTTCATCATGCTTCTATCCTCTTGTTCTACTTTGTCTTGCATATCAACAAAATGTTCAGTAAAGTGATGTCTATGCACAAATTCCTTCCAATCTAACCCTGTTTCTTTCACCTGATATTCTACCAAGATTTTAATTAACCCTTGATGATATACCTGTGTGGCCTTTGGCTTATTCTCCTGTTTCACTGTTTCGATCATTTTAACAAGACTTTTATATAAGAAATATGGCAAGTTTATTCTACCATCTCCCTTTATGTGCTGCAGCAATCTAACATGGTACAGATGAGCAATACTATACTGTCGGTCACAAGTCAAAAATTTCTGAATAATCATAACTAGCTCTCCCCATGGTTCATTGAACCATTCACGAGGTATCCCCTTAGCTCTATCAAAGGTCCCTTTCCTGTTCTTTTCAAGGAAGAAAGTCCAAGCTTTCTCCTTGAAATGCAAACCCTTATGATAGTTTTCTCCTATCATAGGCAAGTTTAGGGCTTTGGACAAGAATTCCTGAGTCACTGGGATACTGAGTTCACCTATCTGAGTTTTATCTTGACTGAAATTATTGATAAACTCTTTAGTTATTTGTTCTGAATGACCATTGAACTTCTGAAGGAAACCTATCATGCCCGACTGATATAACTTTTCTATTGTTTCTTTTCCCCATTGCTCTATGTGAAATTTGGGTTCTACCTGGTTCGTCATTATCTATGTGAACCAATAAATGTAATCCTCAGCTGTTACTAATTTCATATTGACAAGGATAATGATTATTGTTTCTAAATGAAATCGTAAAAGCAATGAGGCTTACCTGCCCTTTCTGATTCAACTTTAAGTCTCTGCTGTCTTTCCTCTGTATAAACCTGTGTCAAATCCCTGTTTCAAAGCATACCAATCTGAATACCCATGATCAATACTCTGTCCCCTGTATATTGTTTTTAAATCATAAATACACAAACAAAACTAACCATGTTTTTTCAATCAAAACAACGTGATTACTAAAAGCATGAGAAAAATTTGTGCTTTCAGTCTCCTTAAACATCCTCTGTGTATTTATAATCAAAACTCTTCCTCGGCCTCAAAACATTCTCTGTGTATTTCTAATGACTGTATAATGCAAAACAAAATTTCCTCTCGGTCTCTCCGAAGTTTGACTACAAACTGCACTGGCTTTTTAACAAAAATTTTTGAAACCGATGACTGAATATACAGACAATTTCACTCTCGGCCTCCAACCTCAAAATATCACTGTGTATAAAAACGCATGAGCCTAGAGGGCTTTCACATGCGCTCGGCCTCTGCTCATCGAATGGCAAACATAAGAAAATTAAAAGGAATTCAATCAATGCGCTCGACCTCAAGGCATGACCATGCAACTTGGTCTGGCAACAAACATTTGCAGTCAAAACAAATCTATTTAAGGACAGTTCTTATGGTTTCACAGGCACAAACATCTGAGTATGTATATGAGCACTCAATGAAATGGACGTGGTTGACTCTATGCAACTACAACATTCCCCTGTTTCCTTCTCGGCGTTTTTGTCACTGCACACCCATTCAACTCATATATATATTCAACAGTCAAATAAATAAACATGCCCGCATGTTGTTTGGTGCAGCTATGGATTACAAACCCTCATAGCGTTTGGTGACAGCTGATGGCGCAATGACAACGTATCTATATGCACTTGGCGGCTTTTAAACAAAAAGATACGACTCAGTGTTTATACGCTCAACAATGTTTAAACTCAGTCATTTAATTTTCCTTGGCACGTTAAATGCATACAATCTCTCATGCTCCCTATCGTGTAATGCATGCAACCATTAAATTGAAGTGCTAGCCGATTCATTTCCACTGTTTATGCATTTAAAAACAGAGTCATTGAATTCTATGTGCTGTTATATGAAGAGATATCCCGGATTTGTGGTATTACCTGGCTGTCACTGGCCACGCGGAAGGTAAACAACCATCGAATCCCCTCCTTTTCGGGCAGTCAAACTGCTGTCAACAAGCAACTCAAGTTTATCTCTAGTTCGCCGAGCGCAAATCATGCATATGCTTACCTTGTTGTTTACCAAATTCGGCGTCCACACATAGAATTCTTCTTAAAGCTTCTCTCAGGCTTTCTCCGATCTTCTTTTGTTGCTCTGCTCACAACCCCGACCCTCTGAGCTCTCGGCGATGAAGAAATGGGTTTGAATTGGGCAGGGGAGGGTCTTATGACCGTTTCCTATGGTACCTGGTTTTCATTAGATGGTAGATAATGGTGACAGGGCCGTCCTCATTGACTCAATCGCCCGACTGAGTCATGAGGATGGCCGTATTTTCTTTGGTTCAATTCATACCTGCCGCTGTTCCTCCAACCAATCGGTCTTCAGCCTTCATACACCGTGTCAAGACCGGACCTGTGCGCCGTTTGTTTGACTCATTACTCTTATGTTTTGATCATACCCTTCGTATAACCATCTTCGTTGCCATGATGGTTGGGTGATATGCCGTCGTTTGAATATCATTCTCCACCACTGCATACGGCCTCCTTATATCACCGTGTTGCAACCCTTCGTCGTTTTCATAATTGCCATAACAAGTGTATGATATGCGCCTTTTGATTTATGTTGCCAACTATACATATATATATATATACCATAGTTGCATTCCTTATATCACCATATATGACTTGCATTGCGCCCGCGTCCTTTATGTTATATGCTTGCACTTTTAGGGTTTATAAATATGTCTTACTTCGTTTTTTATAACCCTATGTCCTTTGATATATGCACTTTATATATAATTTTTTCATATGCATATTTCCTTATAACATTATTAGGTTATGTCTTTTATAATAATCTGAGCGCCTTATAACCATAATGTTTATTTTCAAATGCTTTAATACTTTAGTGCATAACATATAACATCGCCTTTATAATTTTAAAAATGACCATTGGGGTCATGTTTTAAAATTATAATCATTCTAATGCTCTTGGTTCATGTGCAGGTACAAGAGTGGTCCCAGTTTGATCATTTTGCATTCAATGAAAAATATCTAGGGAAATTTGATATGAATGGAATGGAATATGAAATAGGGGATTTAGGGTATATATGTGGGAAATAATGTTAATGAATATTTGCAGATATTAACTTCAATTAAATCAAAACTAGAAGTTCCTACAAAATTTGAAATTTTAAGCACAAAATGGCGTAAAATATACTCCCTTGCTGTTGTTTGTACAGGTGCTCCTTGATGCTGTTTATACAGGTGGAATGTTGGATCCAAAATATGTTTGGACAAATGAAAAGTAGCCTTTTATTTCTGCTTCTTGTTTACTATGCTCTTTTGCTGTTGTTTCCTTCAGGTCCCTTTGAATGATGTTTTTCTTTCAGGTCCCTTCGCAATGTGTCTGGAATGATTTAATCTGCTGCAACTTGTTTGCTTCAGGTCCCTCTGCAATAGTATTTCTCAGGTCCCTCTGCAATGCTTCCAGTATATTGTCTCAGCTCTGATCTGGTTCTGCTGCAACAAGTTTGCTTCAGGTCCCGTCTGTATTATTTCTCAGGTCCCTTCTGGTTCTGCTACAACATATTTGCTTCAGGTTCAAAGTGGACAACACAATCCTTTAGCTGTAACAGCTAAAGGCTTGCTATAATCCTCTCCCTCATTGAATGTTTGACTTGTCCTCAAGTCAACTGTTGAGAGGCCCTGCATTGACATTAAGTAAGAGTAGTAAACAAGAATAGAGAATTCATAGAGTCCAGGTTTCCCTGGTTTTCCCCTATGAATTCATGCTTGCTGAGGGCCAGTTGCCTGGTTTTCACTAGCAAACAATTTATTTTTTATGTTTTGATTTTTTTCATATATTTTTTTTCTCTTTTTTTATGTTTTTTTTCTTTCTTTTTTTTTTTTTTTTACTATACATATTTTTTTATGCTTTTTCTGAACTGGAAGATGGCATGGCCATTATTTCCAGTCCGTTTTCTTGGATCAGTTGTTTCATAAATATCTCTTTGCTAATAGGCTGATGATAGACTTTCAGCCTATG
>APFE030745330.1:0-13653 GCA_000404065.3 Pinus taeda
GAAGACCTTACCTGTGGCTGGTTGTAACCTTTGTTCATTCTTAAAGCAGATTGCTGATGGCCTTTATTTGCAATTTGTCCCTGCTTTACCTGATAGTCTCCTTTGTGCTTTTGCTCACTTCCTTTTGCTGCCTCAAGATAACTCTTTGAAGTGGATGCTTGAGACATTTCTCTAGTATAGCCCAAACCTGTCTTGTTTAGAGGAGAATGTTGAACATTGATAATCTCATCTAGAGTTTCAGATCCTTTGACAAACTTAAGATTAATTGCTTTTGTTTTCTCAATCTCTTTTCTAAGAGCAACAATTTCACCTTCTAACTTTTCAAAATGTTTTTCCTTTTCATCAATTTGAATTTGTAGAGTATCAATGATCATATTCTTTTCTTCTATAACTCTCTTGAGTCTAGTAATTTCATCATAAAGGTTATCCACATCTATTGCATCCATATAATCATCATCATCAAATGCCATTAACAGTTTATATTCATTACCTTGTTCATCTTCATCACTGTTTGATAGACCATCACTATCTTCATGAGTGTAGTAGCTTTTCTTATTTGCACCCTGTTTCTTGTTCCATCTAGAAGGTTCCTTTCCTTTATCCTTATGAGGACATTTTGCAGCATAATGACCTACTCTTCCACAAGCAAAGCATTTAAAAGGCAACTTACCTCTGAACCTTCCAGCACCCCTTTGAAGATTTCTGACAAAGTTTGATTCTACTTCCTCTTCTTCTGGGACGTGGCTTGCTTCATAATAATCTCCTTTGCCTGATGCCTTGAAAGCAGCTTCTCTTCTATCTGATGGGCCTCCCTTTCTCATTTCATAAGCAGTTAGAATTCCATGTAGCTGAGACATAGTAAGAATTCGTAGATTTTCTTTTTCTTCTATTGCAGATACTTTAGATTCAAACTTGGGGGACAATGATCTTAGAACCTTTTCAACCACAATAGCCTCTTTTATTTCTTCACCCAAATTTTCATACAATTAACAACTTCATCTACCCGAAGAAAATAGTTAGCCACACTTTCATCATTATACATCTTGAGAGTCTCATACTGAATCCTGAGAGTTTGAAGTTTGGCACGCTTTACCTGTTCATCTCCTTCATAGCTTGTGACAATTTTGTTCCATATCTCTTTTGCGGATTTATAGTGCATTACCTTCATGAATTCCGATTGGGATATACATCCTAATAGGGTACTGACTGCTTTTGCATTTGTTTCATACTTCTTTTTCTTGTCTGCATCTGTAGGAGTAGTTGAAGGAAAAGCATAGCCTGTCTCTACAATGTTCCAAACTTCTGTACCAAGAGATTGAAGATAGGCAGTAACTCTTACCTTCCAATAATTGAAGTTTGTCCCATCAAAAAATGGTGGCCTGATAGATCCTTCCCTCTCGTAGTTTCTCATGATGAACGATCTTCCTTCAAGCGATCAAGCTTCTCTGAAGGACCTGCTCTGATACCAATTGTTGACAATAATATTGAGAGGGGGGGGTGAATCAGTATTATCTAATTCTTTTACCAAATCTTTCTTATTTTTACTTTGAATTATTTTTGCATACCAATACCATAAATAATGAGCATGAACAAGAAAATCAGACAGTCACATCAAGGAACACCAGATATAAGGTGGAAACCCAATGTGGGTGAAAACCACCTGCTGCAATATGTCTCTATCTTCTTTCAAATTAGAAACTCCTTTTACAATGCTCTTGTACTGGTGCAGTCCTTTACCAGTACGCAGGCTGCAACCTGCTGAGAGCTACAACTCTCTCTCATTTTCCAGTCTCTCCTGAAAGGGAGCTACAACCCCCTACTTTTTTTCAAGGACCACTTTTCATAAATTTTCAAACTGAATCCATATACATCAAATGATCATCAAGTTCATGTAAATTATACAGACAGCTGTAATAACCAGATCAACAATAACAGAACAGAACCCAGAACACCTTTCCAACAGAAAAATTCAACCAACAGAAGATCTTAACACAGATACGCGGTTTTTTCTTTTACAGGCCTGCGTTGCTACGCAGTTCACCTTCTGCTTCTCTGCGTATACCCGCAGATCTCCTTCTTCTGGACTGCGTGGCCATGCACTGCTCCTTTTACTAAACTGCGTACAGTACGCACCCAAAAACAGTATCGCGTCACGTACTTCTCAGAAAGTACGCACCCAGAAGAATAATCGCGCCACGTGCTGTTACAGAAAGCATGCACCTGAACCACTGTTGCCCTGCGTACCTACGCACTGAGCCTTCGCCGCTTCTGCGTACCCACGCACAGAGCCTTCGGCACCTCTACGTACCCACGCACTGAAACTTCGGCGCCTCTGCGTACCCACGCACTGAACCTTCGGTGCCTCTGCGTACCTTGGACTAGGGCTGAAATAACCTCAGATGCTCAGATCTGAACTTGTGCTCAAGAGATCACCCTTCGCCAATTCGCTTCTGACTTCTCCTTTATAAATCAATCTTTTTAAGAACCGAGAACCCAATAGATCAGATCTTAAGATATTCAAAGACACGAAAGATACACAAGCCAAATGATCTCCTTTGCTTTATATAGGCTAGCTCTTCCTCAAATCAAGGATCATGGGGCTCAATAATAATAATAAAATAATCAATACCGCAAGCCAAAACCATGATAACCCAATACTGTTGGCTAAATACCACTGAGAAACCCCACGGGTGGGCGCTTAACTACCTTGGAATGTGTGCACTGGGATATGCACCCCATGAATAGGTGACCCGCGTATTTGGACGCGGTCCCTGCACGGTATGGCTGCGGGTACGCACCTTCTAAACTGTTCTCCTGCGTACTTCTTTATTTTTCATCAAAAATGAGAGCCATGCCATGGGTGTTGCCATCAAGTACAACATCTGAAACATATAATCATACCAGAACCATAATGCCAACATTATGTTGATGTTTTAACTTTCTAATCTCATGGAATGTAATACTTTCCCTAGTATCTTTCATATCTTCAACGATGTTGTATTCCATTTCATCAAAGGCTAGTAAGTTTTTAGCTGAAGGTGAAGAATTTGATTGAGGAGGAGTGGTTTGAGTGGATTTGGGGGAAGATTTCTTACCTATTACTTTATCTTTGGGAGCTAGATTTAATGCTTTTTGTTTTGGATTTGTTTGTGGAAAATCTACAATGCTTCTACTCCTGGTTGCGATAAGTAATTCTTCTTGTGCTTCTTCATTAGGAAGGATAAAATCCCGCATTCCTTGTAATTCAACTACTTCTTCATCATCGTTTTGTTCTTCAACTGTAGATATTTCCTCTTCATCTACATCTGATTCATCATTTGATATGGTACTTGAAGGCTTAGGATCAGAGGAAGGATTTCTTTTGTAAGGTCTGTAAGCTTTCCTTGAGGAAGTCTCAGCTACCTGTTTTTTGATGTCAACCATTTCATTGGACATGGTTTTAAGGACCTTTTGCAATCATTCAAGATCAAAAGGATCCTGAAGCTATTTTTTCTTAGATTCGTCCCTCAAAGTTACCTTCTTGGATTTTTTCTCTTCTAATGCACTTTTTTCTCTAAAGCTAAAATGTGTTTTTCTACAGCTATGGCTTCTTTCATGTTTTTTGCCAAAGTTGGTTTGGAATCCCTATCGACAAAAATAGTTGTGTTTGAGGGAAGATCAGAAATGTACCATTCATTTTGGACTTCATCACTTGGCTTGGATGTTGTTGGGATCTTATTCAATAACTTATTAAAACATGAATTGAAGTCCTTAATTGGTTCTCTAGGTTCAGCTTTCAAGTTGGAGAGATCATTGAGAAGAGTAGTTGTCGATTGTTCATCTCCAAACTTGGTTAAGAACTACTCTTGAAAGGCATCCAAACTATTAATGGAACTAGATGGTAATGAAAAATACCATGATCCTGTTGATCCTTGTAAAGTATAAGGGAATAATCATACAACTGCATCTTCTTCTACCAGTGCATTCAGATTTATGGACAGCATAAATTTATTTATGTGTTCATCAGCCGGCAGGCCATCATCACAGTTAAATTTTGGCAACCATTTCATTTGATGTGCAGGTAGTGGGTGTAATGGTCCTTCCATTCAAACAGCTCCTGGATTTTTCCATGGTCTTTCAGCCATCGTGGGTATCTGTGTAGAGGAAGATGTTCCAATAGTTGAAGGTGATTGGATAGAGGAGGCTTGTGCTCTAATACTAATGTAAATCATGATCTGGAATTGTGAGGTGGATGATTGATTTTGTGATGAAGTGGATGGAATGAATGAGCATGTTTCAGGTAATGATGAGAGAACCTCACTATGAGCTTCAAAATGCGTTTCTTAGATTTCCTTCAGTTTGGTAGAGGGAATTCAAATGGGGAGATCCAAAAAAAAAATCTCTATGATCTAGTTAACCATTGAGAGGAAGGAAACTAAGAAGACACACTAGCTTGAGATAACTCAGATTCTTCTTGAGATAAAGAAATCCCTTGCAGTTTATGGATTAAATAATGCACTTCAGGAGTTTCTATAGAAGAAGATTGATTTGATTTCTTTGGGATCTCAGTAGTGGATTCTAAGGATTTCTTTACAACTTCTCGCCTAGGATATGGGGATTTAGAATGTGACCGAGAAGTTGGGGGTGATGGTGAGGGATTTTTACTCTTATAATGGCTTACTGATTTAGATTTGATTTCCATTCATAGTTAAGCCCTCCTTCTAGTGCCAAAATATTGAAGCCTCGAAAATTGCTGCGACAACATGGGGCAAAACCACCCGGTCCGGATCTTGAAAGAAGCTCATTTTCCATTTGGTATAGTGGCTCCAACTGGGGATAATGGGACCATTTTCTCAAAAATGATTTGATAGTGATGGTGGGATGATATATGATGTAACAAGAAACGATTAAGCTATGTGTAATCTAGTCTAACTTCTAAACACATGCATATATCCTAATTTAACATTAATTAACTATAAGTATACCCAGGAATCAAATATGATATGTGATCTACAATGATGTCTTACAGCAGTTGGTAATAAAAATCATTCAACTGTAATAAGAAATTAAATCGTTTAACAATAATCATTTTGGATAAATATTTAGGCAAAACGATTGAGAAAAGTATATCACATATAAAATCGTTCATGTGTTCAAAATGAAATCAAAGCTAACATCATACAAAAGTGCAATAATTCTAAAACCATAATTCAGGATTTCATACATAAAACAATTGAAAGAAAAAGTATTTCTTAATAAATAAATAAAACATGATCATAAGATAAAAGTACCATATATATAAGTCATGTTCATGTGCTTCAGCAATATTGACCCAATTTCAATCAATCCAACACATTCTAAGAGTATAAAAGTGCATTTCAGTAGAGCATGCTAGATATTTAAAATAAAATAGATCATGCTCCATTCATTTCATCAAAACCTCCTCAAAAGCACAAAAGTGCAATGTTTTGAAAAGTGTTTTTGATAAAAAAATTCTTGACCTCTCTCTAAATGCATGAGAGGGGTTTAAATACTATAATATATGTCATAAAATAGATTATTACAAAAATGGCTGAGGAGGTTTCAAACAACCTTCCTCAAAATATGAAAAAATAAAACTAAAAGAAAAATAAATTAATGACTAACTCCTTTGGACTTGATCTCTAAGGTCGCAAATATCAGTCATGGGCTTGAGGTGAGACAGTTGGTTGATTGCATATTTTAACTACCCAGCAAATATGGTATCTGTTAGTGTTGGCACCATCTTTTTTGTTGAGGTTGTTAAAAATCTTGGATTCATCCACTAGCTATGTGTTTTTACTAGAAACTTCCAGTATGCTTCCCAATTCAACCTGTTTAACTGTTTGATTGCCTCCTCCTATTCTTACACTGCATATTTCCACTGCTCCTCTAGCTATTTGGAATTCGAAAGAAACCCTGGTACACACTCCTTGACAAGATTGGTTCCATGAATATTTTCCGTTAATGGCTTTTATTATGTTGTTTTCTAATGTCATTGCTATCATTGTTTCCCTTTACGTCTGTTTCAATCGAGAATCCCAATTTGTGAATAGAATATCTTTATGAAACTCTTCTAGATTTGGTAGGTTAGCCTTTCTCCCATCCTCTGATTCTTTCCAGGTGATAAATTCATAAACCCTTCTATGGATTTCATCATACTCAAACCTCATATCATTAACTTGGTTCTTAATTTATCACTGGTCTCGCAATAAGGATTTATCTGCGAGATTTTTTGGAAAAATACTGCCTTTTGTTGCATTAGTAAGGAATTGAGGCTGAGTGCTTCTTTGATGAATTCGTCGATTTGTAGATTTCCTTTAAGCTTATCTATCATGGCTTGTATCTGCAAATCCTTTTTTGCTAAGATGGCTTGATTTTGTATTCTCATTTGTTCGAATTCTTTTTGGAGTTGGGCTACTTGTAATTCTGCATGCTGATTAGATTTTTCTTGGGCTAATTGTTGTTCTAGCAGTAGAATTCTCTATTCCTTTTCCTTGAGCAGCATTTGGACCTCTGTCGCCTTGTCAATAGTTGTAGTGGCATAGGCTCTTGCAATTTGCAATAGCTTTGTGAGATTCTCAGATGGATCGATATGCAAGTCCTTCCACACGATGTCCATTGGTTAATTTTCCGGAGTCGCAATAGCCACGGCCTCCAGTTTCATTTTCTTCCTTTATCTCTTGACTACAACTTTGTGGGTAGGACTATAGAATACATCTAGCGGAGGTATGTCCTCAATTCTTAAAACAATTTCTGAAGTAGGAGTAGCAGGAATGATCTCAACGTCCTGAGTGCCTGTAGCTCCTTCCCCTGTTGTTTCTGTATTTGAATTATGTTGGGTTTGCTTGGGAGTCTGCATTTCAGATGTTTTCTTAGAGTTTGTGTCTGTGTGGATATTTTTATTGAATTTCTCCCATTCTTTTCTAGGTCAATGACTAGAGCTTTACCTAAATAAGTTGAAGTAGAAGCAACCTCTGCTTGTTTCTTTGCTTTGGCCTGCTCGATCGTCTCCTCTATACTTTAGGTTGTGTCTTTTTCAGAATATTTATTTGTGTTTCCTCCCCCATTTTGAGACTATCGCTCTAATTGTTTTGACTCATGCGTAGATCTCTCTTGAATTTCTTCTTTAGATTTTTCTTTGGAGCTATCCACTAAGCTCACACTAGGAGTTGGATCCCTTATTGGTTCAATCTGCAGTAGGTCCAATGGGACCTTTAATAATCTGTTTTTCCTGTACACATGAAAAGCCTTAACATCTTCAAGGGTCAAAAGTAGTGATGCCATATGCAAAACTTGTGAAAATGTTTCTTCCTGTAGGAAGAGAGCATCAAAGGCGTCCCCTTCGTGGGTGAACTATTTTACTTTTACCATAGTCGTAAATTTCTTAACAATTCCATTTGGGTCTTACTGCCTTCTCAGAACTGTAGTTAATTTCGGAGACTTAATAATCTCTACTTCTTTTAATGCATGCCCATAATCATGTAGTGAAAAAGCATCGCATTGTAATGGGAATGTAGGCCAAATGGCCTTCTTCTGCTCTTTCATTCCTCTACTTAATCCTCCTTCCCCTGTTGTTTGGTAGGCTATTTCTCTGGCCATTAGTTTGTTATGGACATAATATGGGAGGACATGTGGTGAAGCAATGCTCCCAAAAACTCTAATGTAGGTGAATGTTTCTTCCCCAAACCATCTGGCTACTGGAAAGATATCTATTGCAGCCTCTTTAGAAAACCTAGGGGCAATCCTATCATACACTTCTTTATGAATGAGTAGCATAACCCCTTGACAGGTTTTATAAAAATGGGGGTGGAATTGAGATTCCCACAAAATCTTATGGTATATATGGATGGGAAGCGGGTTCTATACAGTCCACTTCCATCCCATATTGGGAAATTGAGAACAAAAATAGATTGCATCCATAACAAAATCACTCATGAAGAAAGGGGGGGAAACCCTTAAAGAAGGACTTATTTTCCTTCTATATTCTATAATGGCCTTTGCCAAATTGTCTGATAAAATTTGAGCCCAGTTCATTATTGTTGCATTCACTGTTGCATCTATTAATGGGAGCCATTCCATGGAAAACTTGGTGCTATCAAGTCTATCGAATAACCTACATATCATTGCTACTGCGAAACTATGACAGGGAGAAATGGATGTTGTTGAGTACATACTAGTTTTATCCCATTTGAGCCTGACTTCACTTGATTTCTAGATCTGTGTGACTTCTGTCAGGTCTTCATTTTCTTTAGTGAATTGCTCAAGGCACTATTTGTTGTAGAGCTTTTGTGGCTTAGGTAACTGGTACATTAGTCGTAGGCTCTCCGCTGAGACAGGCCCCATGACCTCTTGCCTGTGATTTTTGAAGGTTCTGTCTGTGATGTCTACCTCATCAATTACCCATTTGACCATATCTGTGTATGGTATTATTTTCGGTCTCACAGCTATTCGATGCAGGAATGAACATGTTGTTTTGAAATAGGAGGTGTCAGATGACTCATGAGCATCTGTCGTGGCCTTTGTTACTAGTGGTCTGGGCTGATCTTATTCTAACAAGTTGTACATGGCCTCCCATGTCGAAGTTCCTCCATCCTTGCTGCATGTGGTATCAGAGAAAAGTGGCACCATTTCTGATTTCTCATATGCATTTCGCTTCCCCTTCTTCACCATTGTTTCCAACAATGTTTTCTACAGATTTTTCCTAGAATGGAGCAAAACGGAAGTTATCGAAGAAACACGAGCGAGAATGATAGTGAGAATAAATGATACAATTAACCTAAAAAAGGTTACAAGATAGAAGTTCTTATTCAAAACGCATATTAAAAGATATCGTATCACGTTGAGCCGCTCTTTAACATAAATGCCATTAAACTCATTAAATAGCCACTAAGGCTTCTTATCATTACATTTATTACTCATTAAACTACTGCATTTCAAACAAAAAAGAAAAACTTTGAGGTGGCGAGTTCGAACTATGAGAATGCAGATTTTTCAATTGCGATAAGGTTATCACAATATCGCAAATCGTACTATCAAAATTTTGGTTGTGCTCTTTCCTAGAGTTCTTAATATTCTACGAGATGTGAGATGCTAGATAAGCGACATATTCCTTATCATTTGGAGTGTAGATTGCCCAACTGAGTAATTATTTCGTAAAGTGCTTTTCACTATGTGTCGGACTTAACTTATAATTTATAACATTTTCTTTTATCGGGTCCTGGTTTTATCGCACTTTGCAAGCTCGCGCAATTCATAGGATTGGACCTTTAAGCAAATTGATGTGATGTGATAAAGTTGACTTGTTTTATTGCAATATCGCATCTCGGATGTTACGACATGTTTTACGAGTTTCACCCCTTGTGAACTCTAATATGTGATTGTGATAAGCGCTTCATTTATAGGAAATGCCTTAATTCTTATTTTTTGAATTAAAAGTCCAATGAAGTCTAAGTTAAATGTGGTTATTCATTCTATCGCAATTCACGGATTTTGTTTAGCAATTAGCCCTTTCAACGCACTTGGTCCAGTGGTATGCGAAAATGCGAGAATTGCTAGTTTTAGAGGGTTTTGACTTGATATCTTGATTTATTTCTAAAAGTTCAAAATAAAGCGCCTAAGTGCTAAACTTTTTTGGAGGATTTTTTATAAAGGGCCCCCATTTATTAATAGAGTATCAACCATTAAACAAATAAATATGGGGGTTGTTGAGTAGCACAACATCTCCTCATATGCATGTAACTGAAGCTCCCTCTCAAGGGAAAATCTCATGGCCTTCTCTTCTTCGAACTTCATATCTCTACGAACCATTGTCATCCTTCTGGATGGAAGGTACACCCAATAGTTATGAGATGTATCAGTGGACCCCACAAATATACCCAGCTCAGGTGTTGGCTCTAGATTTTTCCGTGCATACTTGGTAACATGACAATAAACTGATGAACCAAAGATCCTGAAGTGTGCCACATTTGGTTTCTTACCTAAAAAAATCTTCTTATGTTGTACTCATCCCGAGTATTTGATGAGGGATTCTATTTTGCAAATAAACAGTTGTGTAGCATGCTTCAACCAATAAGTGTAAATGTAGGCCCTGATCATTTAATATCTCATGTGCCGTTGCCGCAATACGTTTGTTCTTCCTTTCAGCCACCCCATTTTGTTGTGGGTTATGAGGTTCTATTAACTATTGTCGAATTTCTTCTAATGCACATAAGTTCTTGAATTCATTCAACACATATTATCCACCATTATCACTTTTGAGAGATTTAAATTTCCTCCCAGTATCTTTCTTGACAAATGCTTTAAATTCACACAATTTAGGAAATGTCTTATCTTTCTTCTTCATGAATAAAATCCAGCACTTATGAGAAAAATCATCAACAAATATTACATAATGCATGTGCTTGGCCATGGAGGCTGTCAAGAACAGTCCACACACATATGAAGGAACTCAATCAAGGATTGCTTGTGCTCAACTGTCTTTATCATTAAAGGAAGCTTTGGTGTACTTCCCCAATGTACACCCTTTTCATGTGTCTCTGTGTCCTAGTGTACCCTTGGGAAGTCCTATAGAAATTTGTTGCATGATATTCAAAGATCCATGGTGTAAGTAACCCAATCTTCTATGCCACAACTCATCGATATCTCAGCTTTGCACATTCTCTTTTGTTGTGCGCAAAGCAACACAGTCTTCTACATCCAATTTGTAGAGGTTCTTCACCCGAACCTAGATCCTCTTCACCTATCTTGAGGCTATGTGATGAAGGAAAGCCTTTCCCTTGCTAAATATCACATCATAGCCACAGTCCTCCAACATGGAAATTGAAACCAAATTCTTCTTCAAACCTTAAACATATATGACATCTTTTAATGTGAGAGGAGAAATAGACTCCCTCTAAAAGGTAATAGTATCAATTTTGGTCACGCTATACCTCCCATAATCTCCCATCTCGATGTGCATCTAGAGGTACTTCTCCTCCAAGTCACTGAATAACTCTTTGTTTCCCATCATATGGAATGAGGCTCCACTATCTAGGTACCACAAACTACCATCATCGATGTCGCCATGCAAGCGATGAGGGTGAAATCCAATTCGAATTGTCAATCAAGAGATTCACCTGTGGCTCCTCATGGTGGCTTCTTATCAGCCTTCATGTGCAAAGCCTTTATGGCATAGTGTCCCAGCTCGTGACAGTGAAAACATTTAATATTCAACATGTCCTCCTTAAGAACCTGACTGGACTCTAATTTGGGATGGGATGACTTTGCCTTCCCTTTCTTTACCTTCCCAGCTAAGGAAAAATTCTCCTCATCATCATTCTTGGATGAGGATCCATATATAGTGTTTCATCAGATCTCTTCTTGTACCAAGTTAGGCCACAATCGCTCCTAATTTAGTAGATTCTCCCTCCCATTAACTGAGTCCTGGTAGTTGTGCTAGCTCTTGGGAAGTCTTAGAATTGCTAGTCTCACCAGATCGTCTTCAACAACTATAACACTGACACTTTCAAGCTCATCCTGACATTGGGTGAACTTGGTCAAGTAATTCGGTATTGTATTTCCCTTCTACATCTTGATCTTTTTGAGCGAGTCCTTTAGTGCCAACTTCCTTTGGTCACTACTATTTTAAAATAGGTTCTTCAAGGCCTTCCACATTACAAATAGAGTTTCCTTACCGTGGAGGTTTGAGACAATATTATCTCACACTCCTTCTAAGATAATCCTTCTCCACTTTTCCACACACTTTCTACAATCTACTAGATCTTGAGCATCAATTGTTGGAAGCTTAGGAATATCATTGTTTATGAGTTCCTTAAGCTTTTTGTCTTCCAACACTTCCTCCATCCTATCCTTCCAAGAAATATAGTTTGAACTGCCCTCAAGGGCATGTTCAAGCCTCAATCCGTGGAATGACATCCTACTGGCTCTAATGTATGATGTTGCAAATCTGATTTCTACTACAAAAGACAAAATCGTAATCTCCTCTTCTGTAGTGATTTCATCTCCGATACCATGTAGAAATTCCTCATGGATTCAAACTACATATTGTAATATGCTAAAACAATTGACTTGAATCTACTCTACTCATCAACGGAAACAATAATTGATCGATGAAATCACAAAGCAGAAAAAAAGATGAATTCAATCACACATAACACAATAATTTTATGGGGAAATCCACAAATAAAACCCCTGCTATCTATATATTGCATTAATCAGACAATTTGAGAATATTACAATGCTTTTCTCAAGCACGAGCAACCTATGCACTATCTCAATCTACCTCACTACTTCATAAACAAGCTCCTGTAAATACTTAGCCACATATGTTGCCTACAAAGCTCCTATTTCCTTGCGTTGTTTCCTAGGGAATTAACCCATATTTAATTGGGAAATTCCTCATCCATAATTGTAAAATCCATCATAGGCCTTCCTTTGATTGCATGCACCACCTTGTATAATTTGAATGAATATACAACTAATAGTGCATTGTCCCTTAACTCTAATCTCAACTGGGTCTTCCTCTGATCTGACATGCATGAGTTAATTATGAGTGAAACTGATGTTTATTGGTTGAGAAGTGTTGGTTACACCCCACTACTAGATCTCCCACTAATTCCTCTATTAGTTGGAACTAGTTTAACTGAATTAAATAATTACAACTCAAAATAACTCAACCTGGGCACCTAAAACTTAGGAACCACTCTACATGACTCTAGATAGACTCCCAAATCAAATTAACTAAGCCAATTAAGTCAAATTAACTTGGTTAACTATTACAAGTTGTTGTGAGAATCAAAATTATAATTTAATTCCTAATTTAATTCAAGGACAAAATTAAATTAGGATTTTCTTGTTGTTATTTTCAACAGCCATAGAAGGCCTTTACATGGGTTCAGTACATGATATTAAGCAGGGTTGAATGATCGCAGTGTTAGCAGATGGAGATGCACATGGCTATCCATTCTGGGTTGCCAAGGTTATAAATGTCATTACATAAAATGAATATGTTGCGGGTGTTGAAGTACATTGTTATGCCACAAATACACACCCATTCAATGGTGTGTACAAGCTAAAGATGGTAGTTGATAAAAAAAATTGGGGAAAGAGAAAAAGAAAGGGTACAAATATAAATCATCGCCTCACAAACCTCTTAAAATTGGAGGATATTGACATACTTTTTTATGACTTCAATTTAACAAAGAGAGGAATTATTTTCTTCAGGACAATAGATATTCTGAAGAGGTTGCTACCAGAATAAATAGGGTTGAGATGGGAGTTTGTTGAACCCAAACGTAGATCTAGAAGACTTTGAAACCTGAAATGGTGGGCATGCATGTTGACTCAGATAGGGCACAAGTTGATGACTGCAACAGTATACCATGACAATTGATAAGGAAGCGGTTACCCTTAAAAATCTTGCAAGGTTATTTGGGCTTACGATGCATTGTGGAAGTTCCCTCAGCATTACCAATACTTACGGCCATGGTTGGTTGGTTGATTACTTTCTTATCTTGCTTCTTCTTCTTCTTCCCTTTCTTCTTCTTCCTAGTCACTTGGTTACTAATGAGCCTCATAAATGAGTAATTATATGGGCTCATTTTACCTCCTAACCTAGTCAAATCAACCATTCTCTTAGCTTATTGTATGATTTTC
>APFE030745336.1:0-27323 GCA_000404065.3 Pinus taeda
TAAAATATGAAAGTCAAATGTTGGACCTATGTATTTCCTTAAAACAAAACTCATCTTCCCTGCCTTCCGACTTCCGACTATAGCGGGGTCGTGCTTAATACTCCAACATAATAAAACAAATTTTTTGACACCAAACCTGTCGGCTCCTAACTTCTATCTTACCCCAGCTACATTGCAGGTTAGTGTCGAGGTCGCACACACCACTAAGTTGTATGTAATATCATCCTGAATTCTAGCTACCTTACTTGCTTCCCCTCCGACTAGGAATAAAACATTACTTTTATTTTTTTGTTTTGTTTATAAAATAGGTCACAAATTGTAATCGCTTACATTTCAATAAAACCTTCCTCGACCTTCGATAATCCAACCTCACCTCTATTTTCACATAAAAACGGTTGAAACACCTTGTCACTTTTATGAAAAATTAATACCTATCATGGGAATTTATTATTTTTGGTCTCGAGGGTTTAAAAAAAATTAGCTAGGTTCCCCCTTTGCACTTTCTATTTTGCAATATGTTCTTCACACCCTGTTTACCCTGCTTGTCTAAAACGTCTTTGTGATTACAAAGAAAGAAGATCAAATTCACTCTAAGGCTTGTAACTTTTGATAAGCATGCACTCTAATAAAGAATTTGATTAGTAAATTCGATATTCGTTATAGAAAGCTGAATTATTTTTTTTGGACATAAGATGGAAAAGAAAGGTAAATCTATTGCATCAAAGAAGTTTGCTCAACATAGTAAGGAACAAATAATGGGACCAAAAAATATGGAACCAAAAGATTACAATCTCAACCCATCTCTGATTTCCACGACCACCTTCAAAACTTGAATGGAATGTATGATGACATGGGAAGAAATTTATAATTTCTTTGATAATATAATTTGGATAAATCCAAAACCAGAAATAGTTTAAGCAATCTATAAGCTAAGTGCTCCCAAAGTTTTCCTTACTATTGAGCTTTTGGATAATTTCAACAGCACAGTATTCAAGAACTGTGAAAGGAATGATCATAAAGTTGTTAAATATTGGCTATGATAGGATAGAGAAGGGTTCAAACTTAATTCATCAAAAGAATTTCTTGTTACCATGTTCAAAATACCCATTAGGTTTCTCATCAAAATATTGTCCCGATTATATGGAGAGAAAGACCCTGAGCATTGGAAAGTGCAATGGATCGCTTTAATACACAGTCTACTCAATGATTCAAAGTGTTTGAATTGGGTTGATATCCTTTCTCAAAATTTATCCATTTTATCTCCTCTAAGATATGAATAGATGTTTTGCATGTCAACCTATATTATGGATATTATAATTACTTATGTTCTATTTCCTTTGATGAAATGGAATTACCTAGTTGATTAGTAGCTGCCTATTCATAATTATGCCCCTATTTTGCTGTTAGAGTGAAAAAAATTCCTTATTATGGCATGATTTCATGGGTTTTGGGACATGTGCATATTCCAACCTACACTATAGTATATTACAACAAAAATGTTATATCCTCTTGGGAAACCAGAAATACTTTCAACAATTTATAAGCTAAGTCCTCCAGAAGTCTTTTTTTACCATTGAGTTTCTAGATAATTTCAACAACACAATATTCAAGAACTCTGAAAGGGATTATCATAAAGTTGTTAAATATTGGCTACAAGAAGATAGAGAAGGGTTCAAACTTAACTCATCAAAATAATGTTATGCATCCAGCTCACAAAATAGAAGAAAATATATATCAACAACTTCAAAATCACCTCTTCGAGGGGGAAACCTCCTTTACATTACACAAATGAACAAGTCTTGGATGATACAAATGACAATACCTCCTTTCTATATATAGGAATCTAAGGGGTCAAAATATAATCAGGGTCGACATAAAAATAATATTGTAAGGGCACAATAATAACAATAGTGGGCTTCTATGGGGCACAATAATAACAACAACGGGCTACAATGACAATAATAAAAAGGGAATACACTAGTATTATAGGGACCTAACATGACCCTATCCTTAGAAAAAATGTTATCCTCAACGCTTGAGTAGTTCTGGATGCTTCTGTATAAAATTCTCATCCTCCCATGTGGAATCTTCAGCAGGTAAGTTCTTCCACTTGATGAGATAGCCTGAAATTGATCGATTTTGTAGCTATCGAGTTCTTCTTTCTGTAACTGCTTCATGTTCCAATATGATTTTTCCTTCCTGGTCAAGTTCTGGCAATATTGTTTTAACTGGGAACTTGTCACCTATAACCTTATTTAAGCATGAAACATGGAAAACTAGGTGCACTCAGGAATCTGCAGGAAGCTCCAATTTGTATGCCATAGTAACAATGTTTTGCAACACCTTGTACAGACCATAATAATTTGGTGCTAATTTATTATCCTTCTTAGCTTACTTGAGGGACATTTTTTTGTATGGTTGTAGCCATAGAAATACCCAGTCACCTACATCAAAACTTCTTTCACTACAATGTTGATTTGGCCATTGTTTCATTCTATTTTGAACCAAAGTGAGGTTATCCTTTAAGAGTTGGAGAACTTGTTGTTGATACTCGATGTGATATTTCACTGCTTGAACCTTAGAATTTTCTCTTAAATATGAAGTGATGGGTGGTGGATGATATCCATAAAGTTCCATAAATGGGGTCATTTTTTTTGTAGTATGGAAGGAAGTTGTATGCCACCATTCAGCGAGAGGCAACCATTTGACCCATTTTATCTATTTATAATATACAAAGCAACGAATATATCCTTCCAAATATTTGTTCACTATCTCAGTTTTCCCATCATATTGAGGATGATAAGATGATCTATGAGCTAATTGAGTACCCAAACAAGAAAATAATTTTGTCCAAAAATTTCCATTGAAAATGGGATCTCTATCACTTACAATAATCTTTGGGTTTCCGTGTAGCTTTTGAATTGTTTGCATAAATGTAGTAGCAATTGTACTAGCTTTAAAGGGATGAGATAATGCACAAAAGTGTGCATACTTGGTAATTCTATCAATACCGTGATGACACTTTTTCCTTCAGACTTGGGTAAACCTATGATAAAATCCATTGAAATATCCTCCCAATGTTGACTTGGAATGGATAAAGGTTGTAATAGACCTGGGGTCTTAATTGTTTCAACTTTATTTTGTTGGCAAACCATACATTCTGCCACAAACTTTTGAATATTAGATTTAAGGCCATCCCAAAAAAAATATTTCTTAGCCATGTGGTAGGTTTTTAAAATTCCAAAGTTCCCTCCTAAGGGAGAGGCGTGCAATTCCATAAGAATATTTTGTTTGAGTTGGGAATTATTACAGAGGTATAAGCAATCTTTGTACCATAACGAATCATTTTTCCAGTTAAATGTATCAGATGTAGTAGGATCTTGTTGTAACTTTTGAATGAGTGCTCAAACTTCTTCCTCATTCTTCCATTCATCCCTTATTTCGTTTATCCAATCTAGTTGGATCATAGAAATGGTGCAAAGAAATGCTTCCACATCCTCATCCTTTCTTGAGAGTGCGTCTACAACAACATTTTGCTTCCCTTTTTCATAGATGATTTCAAAGTCATAACCCAACATCTTTGTGACCCATTTTCATTGTTCTTTTGGAGATAACCTTTGTTCTAAAAAGTATTTGAGACTATCATGATCCATTTTTACCTTGAAGTGTCTTCCCATTAGGTAAGGTCGCCATTTCTTAAGTGTATGTAGTATTGCCAATGTTTCCTTGTCATAAATAGCTTTGTGTAAATACTTTCCTTTGATTGGATGCCTTTCGAAAGCAATGGGTCTTTCTTCTTTCATTCAAATGACACCAATTCAATTTCCTAAGGCATCACATTCCACAATAAAAGTTTTTGTGAAATCTCGCATAACTAAGACCAGTGCTTGGTACATTGCCTCTTTAAGATGTTCAAAGGCCTTTGTTGCTTCTGGAGTCCAAGAAAATGCATCTTTCTTCAATAATGTTGTTAGAGGTGCTGTTATTCTCCCATAATTCTTAACAAAATTTCAATAATACCCTGTCAACCCAAGAAATCCTCACAGATGCTTTATGAATGTGGGGATTTTCCCTTCCTTAATTCCTTTAATTTTGTTAGGGTCTACCTTAACACCTTCATGAGATACAATATGACCCAGATATTCCACCTCTTGTACTCCAAATAAACATTTGGAGGTTTTTGCATATAATTATTTCTCCTCCAATAGTTTGAGCACCCTATCAACATGTTGAAAATGATCCTTCCAATCCTTTTTTTTATATTACTATATCATCAAAAAATACTAACACAAAAATTCTAAGGGTTTGAAAATGGAATTCATCAAACATCGAAATGTTAAAGGTGCATTAGTAAGGCCAAAAGGCATTACCAAAAATTTATAATGACCCTAATGAGTTCTAAATGTTGTCTTTGGAATGTATTCAGTGTTCATTCTAATTTGATGATATCCTGAACGAATATCCAACTTGGTGAAGTAAATTGGTCCATGCAATTCATCCAATAATTAATCAATGACAAGAATGGGAAATTTATCTTTAATAGTGAGCTTGTTGAGCTCCCTATAATCCAGACACATGTACCATGATCCATCCTTCTTGTGCACCAATACTACTAGAACATAGAAACAACTTTGACTAGGTTTAATTATACCATCCTCTAACATTTCAGCAACCATACATTCAATTTCACTCTTTTAGGCATAGGGATATTTGTAAGGCGTAATGTTTGGAGGAACACTTGCTGGAATCAAATAAATAGCATGATCATGATCACGAATAGGTGGGAGGCATTTGGGAGTCTCAAATACCTTGGAATGATTGTTCAAGACTTTTTGGAGATCTGGAGAAATATATGATTTCGATGTGGGAACCTCTGGCGAACATAATTATAAAATTACGCTTCGTTGTTATTTCTTTATAAGCTTTGTCATGCCATTAGAGTTGATTATGTTTCCCTGCGATACCCCTTAATTCAACTTCCTTTCCTTCTGAAAAAAAAAATTCAAGAAAAGTTTTGAAAATCAAAAGCTATCATACCCAAAGATTGTAGTCATTGGACTCCTAGTACAATATCAACACCACCCATTGGAATGGAAAGCATTGGACTATTCAATACATATTCTCCCATGGATAGCTTGATATTATGGCATTTTCCAAAACGATTTATGATTCCTCCATTTGCAACCATCACTTGACACTCTGGTGTTGGATATAGGAAGGAATTCAATTCCTTGGCTATCTTACAATGAATAAAATTATAGGTACTGCCTGAATCAATCAACACTATTACCTTTTTCTTCTTGATATATCCTTCTATCTTAAGAGTTTGAGGAGTGGTAATTATGGCTAGTGCATTACAAGATATGGTCAAATTCATTTCTTCTTTCTCTAGGGTTTATTCCTGGTGTATATCCTCTTCTTTTGGTGTTTCTTGTTCATTTTCTTCCTCCTCTTCACAATCTATGTAAAATAATATCTTCTCAGCACACTTATGATCTTTAATGCATTTTCTATCACAATTGTAACAAAGCCCTTTTGATGTTTTTGCTTCCAATTTTTGTGGTGTCAACCTTGTAGGTTATGGAGGGCTAGGGAAAACAACACTTCCATCCTTTTAGTTGTGAGTGGTAGGATTCCTTGTTGCCATAATTTTTCTTTCAATTTTTCTTTCCAACCTGAATACCTTCTCCAATGAATCAGGTTCCCAAAGGTGAACCTCGTTGGATTTTATCCTTTAATGTCCCTATGAACACATCAATCCTATGTTCCTACGGAATTTTTTTTACCCTTATATTCAATTTTTGGAAGTCCTCAATGTGCTCTACCATTGAACACTTTTGTTTAAGATTTATCAATTGGATAAAGAAAATGTTGCTTTTTTTTGTTAAGCTTGGCAGGTCCTCTTTTTCTATTCATTTATAATCAAATATACACCACATAGATTGGCTAGTTGGACTCAACTTGCCCATTGGGAAACCAATTCCATTGGCCACCTATCTACATTGTATGTTATCCAAAAATAGAAAAGTTCCAGTCCTTCTATCCAAGCTATATATGTCTCTATTTCATGACGAGATGCGAGATTTCTATCTATGAATATACTTGCATAACAAAAAGTAAAGTCTAGCCACATATAAAAAAAAAATAAACAAGGGAGATTAACTAGCCATTATGCTCCTCCGAGGTCAATTCCACAGGTGTAGGGTCTTTGACATTTGAGTCAGGAATCTCAGATAGTTCCAGGATACATGGGATAAGCCTCTCTATTTTGTCCAACCTAATATCTTGCTTGTGGAGTTGAAATTGAATTTTCTAGGATTATTATTTATAGCTCGACATACCTTGAAGAGAAACAACCATACCCATCGAGATCTGCTCCATAACCTTGCCCAACATTATTTTCATTAACCAATAGAGGTATAAGGTCTATTTGAATTTTTTTATCCTGCCTCTAATGTTGCTAGGGTCTGGGACAAGGGACCTTTAGTCTTCCATGTCCTCTTTAGTCTCACTGCCCTGCTTAATTTCTTCTTCCCATTCCTCTAGATTTTTTCAAATGCCTTCATCAGTACCTTCACAGTACACCTCAGTAGCTTCGTTGATAAGTTTTTCTACCGATTTTATCCCCATACAAGGCTCGGATGTGCTCAGCCTTTTCATTTCTGGGCACTTGGGCCCATCTGCCACGACCACAAATTTTCGCTAGTTGAACCATGGTGGAGATGCCCAAAAAACATGGAGATTTGTAGGCCATATGAGAGCTTGAGGCTGAGGATGACATCGACTAACCCTTCCAATGCACCAGCTCCCTCGTCCGCGAATAAACACACCAACATTACCCACATGTTTGTCCTTTTCTTCGTTAAGACTTGCTCCTTCACCACCTTCGATGCCACCTTTCCCACCACCCTTGCATGAAATCATGCCAAGGGCCATTGCACCCATCACCTCAAGCATGTGAGGGGCGATGTTACAGTCCTCTAGGTTACTCTTCCTTACTCCCCACTTGTTGTCCCAACCACCAGCTCGCGCCCTCATCGGGGTCATGTTCTTCTATGATACCATGTCGTTGGCTTTGCTCGTGGTCTTGTTCCAGGATTTCCTCCAGGGTTCTATATCTATCATCACAGGGCTGGACTATCCATAGTTTTTCCATCTGTCCATTTTGATGATTTCATCCCCATTTTGGCAAGAAATTCTGCCCCTTTATTCCCTTCTCTCCTAACATGTCTTACCATAATGTAATCAAATTTTTGTATTAGATCACCAATCTCTTGCATAAGTATATATGTCCTCTAGCTTTGGCTGAGCTTATACCATTTGGTGCCATTGTTCAACTTTTCTAGAGTGTTTGTGACCAAAATTGAGTCACCTTCCACCACTAGGTTTCGATACCCCATTCGAATAGCTATTTGAAGTCCTTGCCTAGATACAGCGAATTCTACCTCATTGTTACTTGTTATCCCATAGAAGTCAACATATATTAGCCGGGTGTTGGTCTAAGCATCCCGGAAGAGGCCACCTATGCCTGCCAGGCCCGGATTACCTTTTGAGGCCACATCAAAATTAAGTTTTCTAAATCCCTCCCCCAGGGTAGTGAAGTGTGTTAGGGATGTCATTCCTACCCATATTTGTTTCTAAGCATTGGGGGCTATCATTTTCAGTGATAGGTTAAGATTTTTTAAAATTTGAGCTTCCTGAGGGGGTACCTGCCAATCTTCTTGCTGCCATTGTTCTACTAAAATCGTTTCCCTCATGTTCTGGATTATTCCTTCCCATACATGCTCTTGAGTTGAGGATTTATTCTTAAAGACATGCGATTCCGCTCCTTCCATATGGCCCATAAATTTAACCCTAAGGCCAGTTCCCACGCTCAATTTAACACCGGGCTGGAGAAGATATGGCTTCTCCCGAGGAGAATTGTTTCCTTAATACTATGGTGATATCGATCCATTCTTTCAAACACTCATTGCATTTGCCTCCATTGTTTTCCTACAAACGGCCATGTGTTAAGCATATGCTCTAAATCTTCCGTGTGTTGGTGGAAAAGTCAGTAGAAGGAGGGTCCCTGAAAACCCCTTTCTTGTATTTGGTCTCAGGTTAGGACCTGTCCTTTGCAAACCAACCATAAGAAGTCGGTTACCAATGGCCACCATCCTCCCTTCCATACTTTCTTCCATATTATGCCATGTCTGTCTTGGGCTTGTCTGGTTTGAAGTTCATATGCTTCTTTTATGGTGAAGGTTCCTTTTGGAGTATGCCCCCATCTCAAGATATCAGGATCGTTTCGAACTGTTAATTGTCTCGATCTCCGTTCTTTGTCTAGCTTTGTCCATTGTTCAGTCTCAATGGCCTGGAACCAAGCTTCCTTCTTTTTCCACCATCTCCAACCTCCCACTCCTTGTTCTTCTCTCCAGAATTTCTACACCAATTAGATATTCCTATCTCTGGTGTGTGTATATATATATATATACATATATATGTATATAATATATATATGTTATATATATATATATATAGATATATATAATATCTTTTCTTTTTATCAGTCGTTCTCTTTGTTTCTAAGATTCTTGCTAAACTCTTGATGTTTTCCATTGCAGATTTTCCAGAAGGCGTGTTGGTTGATGAGGTTCCTATTTTAAGCTGCCAGATTCCACAGTCTCAATCCTTTAGGGGGTCTCTGTATTGTAGAATATCCTCAGTTCTCTCAGGCATGTTATATTTCCTTGTCCATATTTTCTTCAAGATATCCCTCCCACCTCCTATCCATCTCCACCATAATTTTGCGCCCATTACTTGATTTAGAGTATACGGATCTCTAAGGCCTAGCCCTCCTTCCATTTTCTTTTTCACCAGGCCTTTCCAAGATACCAAGGCCCATTTTCCAACTTGTTGAGCCCCTCCCCACAATTATTTTTTTTAATTTCTACCATTTTGGAGCACATCCCTTTAGGGGCTGTAAATTCTAGATAGTTGATAAATGGGTATCAACTACAACACTTCTTTAAGACGAATTGTCGTGCCTGCTAAGTTGAGGAATCCGAAACCCCAACTACTGAACTTTCAGTGAAGCTTTTGGAGGATCTGTGGCCAGCAGGGTGACTTTAGGGGATTTTTAGACATGGGAATTCCTAGATATTTGGATGGGATGTTCCCTATGCTAAAGCTCGAGATCCTGGCAAGATAGGTTATGACATTCAACTAAGTATTAAAATAGAAAATACAGGATTTTTCATTATTTATCTTCATCCTAAAGGCCGTCATGAAGGTTCTAAGTATCTCATTTATTCTTCAAGCTTCTCTTATGGATACCTAGCAGAAGAGAATGGTATCGTCGACAAACATTTGGTGAGTGATGACTAGGTAATTACTCCAGATCCTCAGGCCCCTAAGCCTAGTTTTGTGGACCTCATTTTTGATAAAATGGTCCAACCCTTCTGCAACAATAATGAAGAGAAAGGGATATATTGGATATCCCTACCTTAAGCCTCTGGTTGGGTTAAACATAGGGATAGGAGTCCCATTCAACAAGATAGAGATAACAGGGGAGGTGATCATGGCATAAATCTAGCTTATCCATCTTTGATTGAAAACATAGGCTTTGAGGATATCGTTCAGGTAGGCCAAAATTAGCTTATAATAAGCCTTCGATAGGTCCAACTGAGTCATCATTCCTGGGAGCTTTCTCACCTTTAGAGAGTGCACTATTTCTTGGGAGGTTATGAAGCGTCCAGGATTTGTCTGCCTTCTACAAATCATGTTTGCTCCGGGGAAATGAGGTCCAACAGAAGGGGTTTTAGGAATTTTACAATGAACGTAACAATGATTTTTTAAATGACATTACAAAAAGAAATAGTTCGGAACCCTTGCAGATCTTTATATTTCGAAGTTTTTGGAATAATAGAAATAAAAGTAAAATTCAAGCTAGGGCATACCTTTTGATTTCGACGTGATTCCTCTACCACCTCTAGAATGTCCCTTCCCATGAATTTCGAGGTGGCTTGAAAGAATTCTGCTATGAACCCATCCAGGCCTAGAGCCTTATTTTTTTGCATTCCATTGACAACCTCTTCCACCTCTTCCATTGTGATGGCTCTCATCGGGGCTAGATTCTAATCCCGAGTACCCAGATGGGGAATATTTTGTGTGATTATTTGTATGGATTCCATTATATTCTCATGTGGCTCAATGAGGAGGTCTTTGAAATGGTTCACAAAAAGCTACTCCATTTCTTCATATTGCACTCTACGATTCTCCTCCTCATATTTAAAAGAGTAAATTCTCTTGAGTTGCATGTGTTGAACCATGGCTTTATGGAAAAATCGGGTGTTGCGTTCTCCTTCTCGTAGCCAATTTACCCTTGATTTCTATTTCCAAAGGATCTCTTCCTACTTTCTTCTTTCCTCCCGCTGATTTATTAGCAGTCCTTCTTCCTTTATAAGAGTTTTCAGGTCTCCCTCCCTATATGATTTGTTGTTGCAGCTCCACTGTACATTTATTGATATGGTGTTGAACATTCATAATATGTCCAAACTCTTCTTTGTTCCATTTCCTGATTTTATTTTTTAATTCCTTAAGTTTAAGTTGGAAATTATTCATGCAATTCTACCCTTGCTGCTCACACATGTTCCGCCATTACTCTATTCTTTTTAGGAAGCCCGGGCCTCTTAACTAGATGGCTTCAAACCTAAAGGGTCGGTTCTTAGGTCATGCTTTCAAATCTACCTCCAATCTTATCGGCCAATGGTTCGAGCCCATACATGGGAGGATCGAGGCTTCCATGAAGATATCTCTTCTTTTCGCTTTTTCTAAGATTAGATATCTATCCAAGCATGAAGCACTTTGGTGATTTCTTCCCCTTCTATGATTCCAAGTATGTACACTACTAATTGTTGGAAGATCCACTAGGTGGAGTTCTGAAATAAGGTCTCCAAAGGCTTCCATATTAACATCTATTCTTCTCATTCCTCCCTTCTTCTCAGATAGAGAGGTAATCATGTTGAAATCTTTGCCTACCACCCATAGGTCTTCTAAGTATAGGTTTCTCATTTTTGCAAGGTTTTGGAGGAATTATCCTCTTTCCCATGGGGTTTGAGGTATGTAAACCCCTGTAAGCAGCACCCATTCTTTGGATCCAATATTTCGAAAATTTCCTGATAGTATTCTTGGGAGGCTAACACAATCCTCAAACAAAACCTCTTTGGGGTTCCATATGATCACTAGCCCTCCCACACTACCATTTGCATCTTGAGCCATGACTTGATAGTGGGGTTTAAATTTTTCCAAAATCCCTTTCAACTTTATTTCACTAATTTTAGTTTCATCTATTATCATTCTATTTGGCTTGTCTCTCTTCAGTCTTTCTTTGAGGTACCTCTGTTTGCCTCTGATATTGAGGCCTCTTATATTACATGATGTAATGATCATTTCAACAGTTTGGGGGTGTGTTGAAATACCTCTCGCAATGGAACTACCCTTCCAGAAATTACCAATAGCTCCAACCATCTATATGGATTCATTCAATGTTCTTCTCCCCTGCTTCTTTCCTCCTTTTCCTTGAGTTCCTGATTCTTGCCCTTGGCTGACTTGGGAACCCAGATGTTTCAATTGGACTATGATAGTTGAACCTTGTTTCGCTTTGTATTGTTTGAAGGTTTCCTTATAGAGTTGCTTTTGATCTTCTGAAATGAAGTGTTCATCCATGTGCCTCCATTCTTGCAATAAGTGCTTCATCACTTCTTCGACACTGAGGTCCTCCTTCAGGTTATCAATCTCCATTGGGCTCTACTCTACCATTAGCATAGGAACCTCCTTTCCTCGGGTTTCTACTACCTCCTTTATTTTTGGCTTATTTCCTTCTAGGTCCTTTTTGTGCACGGTTTTAGTCTCCATGGAAGTGTCAAGGATTATCTCACCCATTTCCTCCTCCTAAAGAACTACAAACTGATTCTGCACTCGTTTCTATTTTCTATTTTAGCTTTCTCTCTAGTTTCTTTTCTATCTCTTATTCCTTTTCCTCCTGTGCACCTACTGGAATCCTTCCCCATCTTCTCTTGCCATTGTTTCCCTTATTCTTTTCTCCACGATGAGGTTTTCATTTTGATTTAATGGGAAGGCTTGGTACAAATTACCATACTCATGGCAATGACGACATCTAAAAGGGATGTGCTCATATTCGAGGGGTTGCTAACAGATATCATCATGGTACTCCAGTTCTATGAAGTCTGGAAGCGATTCAGTGATGTTCATGTATACATAAATCTTGGCGTAAGAGGTGTACTAGCCTTTTCGCGTAGAGTCTTCAACTTTGACAAAGGTTCCAATAGAATTACCAATTCCTTCCAAGATTTCTGAATCCCAGAAAGCCATTGGTAAGGCAAAATGCTAAACCCAAACTGGAGTTTCCAGTAGCTTTTCCTGGTCCGGGTTATAGCATTCCTGCCAATGTCTGATGAAGAGTCATGCATTGTTAAAGAAATAGGACCCATCCTAAAAAACCCTCTCCTTGTCTTATAGGCTAGAAAAAACCATTGTAACAAACCCTCTCTCCCCTAGCTTGAGATCAATGTGATCCTTCGACTGCCACCGTTGATGAATCCATTTGATTAGTTCCTTCTCTATTGGCCTAGCCCCTATAAATTTTCAAATAAGGGGATGATCCTTCATGTATTTTCAATATTCCTTGAGCTTCTTACTTGTTATAACAAGTCCTAGTTTCTTAGCCGCCCTCTATAGACATTTACCTCCCAGTCTCGCTTGCCATTTAGCTCCCAAGACTGGAGGTCCTTTTCCATGGATGTCATTGTTTCCAACTGCATCATGCTAGTTGGATTCCCCTATTGCAATATTACAGTAGGAGGGGATCTCTCCCCCCTTGCCATTCCACTCATGGCCCCTGATAGCAAGTCTCCCATAAGAAAATGATGCAATCCTTTCTTAGTCTGGTATGCCTACAGGGTTGTGAGTGTGGATGCATTGAAACCCTAACTTTTCGCTCTACCATCATTGAGAGCTGGAAAAATATGCCTTTCTATGACTATGATCTCTTAAAGAAAAAGAAAAAATAAATAAATAAAAATTAAAAACTATATAGGAATATAAAATAAATAATAATAAAATATATATATATATTATAAAATAAAAGTGTCCCTTTTTGTATCCTCATAATGTGCTATCATTTCTTCTGTAAAAAATTTCCCAAGTGACATTTGTTTATGAGACCAAAGCCATTGATACCATACAAACTGATTGGATTCCAAATATAAAGTTTCAATGCATACCTTTTGTGTGTTTTACACGTTATGGAGATCAAAATATTACTCCATCTATAGTATGCATGTTACAAGATCCTTGCCATCAAACTTCCTCATATTGATATTTGGAACATGGTGGGTCTTCAATCCAACGTTAGAGTCTATGAAATCATGATTAACATTTATTTTGTTCTCATCAGGAGTTTCCTTTACAACCCTTTCGCCATTAGTAAGAATTTTTTGTAGCAACTTTGTGAAATCTCTCTTCAAATCTTCCATTGTGCCTTTAAGTTTTTCTTCTATACAATCCATATTAGCTTCCATTCCATCCATATTATCTTCCATGCCATTCATCTTAGCCTTTGTGAGAGTGAAATTTGTTTCACTTGGTCTCTTAATGTTGATATATCATGTTGCATTTCTTCCTCTTCTTCATGAGTCATGGTAGAGATTTTAGGTTTCTTACTAGGTGTTTCCATTTTCTTTCTTCGGGGCATCAATTAATGATAATTATGCTTCACTATGTCCTTTGAATTCCTTCAAACTAATTTTTCAAACCAAAATTATGTAGATCATTAAAAATACTACACACCTTTTTTTCACTTTGTAGGAGGTCAATATTGAATCTATTATATCTCTGAAATTGTGGATCTCCAAGGTCTGAAAATTCGTCTTATAGTATCCATATGAGTCCTCATTCTAACCCCACAAGCCTGAACAAGGTTGGATTCTATAAGAAATAGTTATTCCAAATCTCCCACGATGACCAAATTATAGACTGTTTAGTAGAGAGAACTTGAACAAAGTGCCATATGTCATTGTTTCGACCTTAAGACCTGAAAAGGATATACTGCAAACTACAGTCTATCCTCTTTTTGTATCCTTTTATGAAATTTCAATCTGATTCTTAGAGAGAAATTTATGTCGATTTTCCCCAGGGCACCTGTTTGAGATATAATTCGAAATCCAGCAAACACCCTCACTTCCTTGGATCATATCTCTGAAAATATAGCGTGAAAAGCTCTTAAATTCATTCCCAAGGTTCATCACGATTTCCATACAAATGGATTTTAATTTCAACCTTTGAAACATCATATAGAAAAATTTATAGCGCAAATTCCACGATGGCCTGTTTGAAGCAATGAAACCCTAGAATCCAAAGCTCTGATACCAATTTTTATGCAACCATCTCACAAAATAGAAGAAAATATAGATCAATGAATTCAAAATCAGCCTCTTCGAGGGGGAAAGCTCCTTTACATTACACAAATGAACAATTCTTAGATGATGAAAATGACAAGACCTCCTTTCTATATATAGGACTCTAAGGGGTCACAATATAATCAGAGGTAACATAACAATAGTAATGTAAGGGCACAACAATAACAATAGTGGGCTTCTATGGGACACAATAATAAAAAATGGGGACAACATGAGCACAATAATAAAAAAAATGGGGACAACATGGGCACAATAATAACAATAAGGGGCTACAATGACAATATTAATAAGGTAATACACTAGTATTATAGGGACCTAACAAAGAATATAATGTTGCCATTTTCAAAATATCCATTAGTTTTGTCATCAAAATGTTGTCCCGATTATATGGAGAGAAAGAGCTCGAACATTGCAAATTGCAATGGATTTCTCTAATACACAATCTACTAAATGATTCTAAGCGTTTGAATTTGGATGATATTCTTTCTCATAATTTAAGAGATGCCTTAAATTTATCCATTTTATCTCCTCGAGGATATGAACAGATGGTTTTCATGTGAGATTATATTATGGATATTATAATTACTTTTGTTTTATTTCTTTCAAGAGATGAAATATCTTGATATTATGAAATATAATATCAATAACATTATTTCAGAGCATGTTTCCTCTTCCAAAAAATAAAAGAATCTCAACTTTGAAATGGATATAATGTTTTTTTATATCTCCATAGACAAGTACAAGAAAATCAAACATTATTAAATAAAAAGAACCAGATAGTCAGATAGACCAACAAGGTCTAAGGATCACAAAATTTAAAGATCAAAAACAACAAAAAGAAAAGAAATAATAGGTAATAGAAAATCAAACTTCTTCTACCAAGAGTATCATTATTATTGATGGTCAAGATGAAACCACTAATGCAGATACACAATCAAAGAAAAATTATGAACAAATGAAAGATATGGGGATTGATACAAATGAAGATCAGAAAATTACTAGCACCTCTCAGCCAACATTGACCGATTTCTCTACTAAAGATAAAGATTTAGTTGAGCAACAAGAGAAAACTACTGAAATTTCTATTCTAGAGACTTCTCATGAGACTTCCATGAATCCTATTTTTATGAAAATTCCTCTCGATTATTTTTTAATTAAACCTGTGACTGAGGTTGAAATTGTTCCTAAAATTATTCCATCCTTGACTAAGTATTACGTTAATGCTCAAACAGTCAGTTCTGAGAAGAACTAAGAAAAGAAAGTTTGATAGTTCTGAAACCATTTCAAGCAATAGGAAATGTTGATGAACATGACGAAGAATCTTCATAGGCTCTTGAAGCCTTTGTCAATTATAATCAGCACCATATTGGTGATTCAACTTTCCATAGCCTATAAGAACAACTTGCAAAAGATCAAAGGTTTGGAAATTCAAATAGAGAAAATTAAAGCGTTTAGTGAAGACAATTAGAAAAACCATTTTACAATTCTTGAAGATGGGTTTGCCATTGAAATAGAAAACTTACATAATCAATTTCAAAATGAATTGAATGATTTACACTCAAGCACTTTGCAGAGATTGAGGACATTTGAAAGGCACATGAAGACTAGAATATAATATTGAAGGAATAATATGATAACAACATTGAAACCACAACGAGAGCAATGAAGAAACCTATTGAGGAAAGACCACGCTAAGTTTTATACATGAAATAGAAAATATCCTGAATATTCTTAAAGTGAAAGCAATACAAGTTATTCAAATATTGAGGAAAGATCACGCTAAGTTTTATAAACAAATGGATAATTTTTTCAGATTTTATCAAGATACTTTGGATATTGAAGAGATAATTGAATCTTTAGTTGAAGAATATAAGTACATTAAAGAAAAAATTAGATCAAATTTTGAATGGGAAAGACAACTTTAGCCTAAGAACATTCCTAAAATCTCTAAAGTGGATAAAAGACTAATGTATGCTTCTTTGAATCAATGATAGCTAGAGGCCAAAGAAATTAAAGAATGGATCAAAAGGACCACCAAACATTGCATGTTAGTAAGGGAGATGGGAGCATATTTTATTAAATAATTTAATTTATGAGGATCCAAACCATTAAAAGAAGCAATATTTGCGTCAGTGAAACATCATCTGAAAGACAATGCTACATATGATTGGAAAGTGATAGGTGACCTTAAAACCTGGGCTCAACAAAATTTTCATAGATTTTTCCAGTTTCCGTTTGAGCAAATCAAACATGATTTCTAAATTTAGAATTAAATATTAAAAGAAGAAAATATTTATTCACCAAAATGTTTGCATGGCCTAGGCTTACAAGACCTACAGACTGTCAATAGAGTGTGTGGAGATAAACTTCAGTGGCACTAGTTAATGGGAGGTTCTTCAACTTGGGCCCAACTTTGGAGGGCGAAATACACCCATAATTCGCTCTTGCAAGACCTTGTCTATATGTCAGGAATAATTAAAGGTTCGGTGATATGTAATTTCGCCTGGGAAAATAGGGTAGTCATACAAAAACATTGTTTATAGGAGATCAAAAATGGAAGATCAATTTTTTTCTGGGAGGATGCTTGGAAGAAACCACCTAGCTTAAGCAAGGAAGTGTGGCACCCAATTTGAATTATTATTGAGAGTTGGGGCCAAATAAAAGTGCACTAGTTATGGGATTAGGTGACTGGCAATAATAGATGGAGAATATGGAATCTAAGTATATTTTGGGAGCCTCGTCAAAACAAGGAGGTGTTCTAAGAAACAATAGGAGAATTAAGTAAGAGAAGAATCATTTGTATTGACGAACATCATCAACAGAGATGGAGAAAAAAAGAAGGTAGAGAATAGAATTTATATTTACATTCACCAATATGAGACAACAAATTCAGTATGGATGAGAATATGGCCATCACCTCAACGGACCAAAATTAAAATTGTCCTATGGTTGGTCTTACATAGGAAAGTTTTGACATGGGAAAATGTGGTGAAGAGAGGTTTTATTGGGGCCTCATGGTGTTACATTTGTGAATGAAAGGAGGAGAATTTCAATCATTTATTAAACACCTGCAGTTATACATCTATCATTTGGGATTAGATGGCTTATATTTTTTAGGAAAATTGATAGAATTGGGGATAATATACAAGGTACTATTAAGATATGCCAAGAGAACTACAATAAAAATGAAGTGGTAAATCTCACCTGGTTCCTGGCCCCAATATTTATCAGATGAACTATATGGAATGAATAGAACATGTGAGCTTTCCATAAAAAAAAGCTCCTTATAGTTGAATCCAGTTGGATTCAAGGTTCCCTGGGATGCGACAATTTCCATCCAAACGGCAAGGAAACTGCAATGTGTCTTGCAGGTGAGTAAGGTAATGAGAAACTGGAATCTGGTACAATTAACCCATCTCATCTAACAACACCTAACTACTCCAATAATAGTGGAATTAAACCTAGTCCAAAGGTCAAAGAACGCAGTGGTGGATAAGCTGGCCAATGAAGGGGTGGCCAACTTTCCTGTGTATGTGGATGTGGCATGGAAAGAAATCTGGGAGGGATAACTAAGAGATTATTTACAGTTTGGTGGAAAATGACAACTCCATGGGAATTGGAATAGAGCATAACACAAAGGCGGGCCAGCGCTCAGCCAAAGATCCTCCTGCTCACATGATTAATTAAACCTTATATTATGGAAGAGAAAGGCATAGAAAAATGAGGCATGATACGGGACATGGAAAAATTGCATGGACAAGGTGGGAACTAAAGAATGTTAAGTTATGAACAATTGCATCAAGGCTTGTCATGTAGGGTGGTTCATAAATGATAGGAGGAGAACGGGAGGTGGGAGAGTAAGATAATTGCAGAGGATACATATGAGGGGCGACAAATGGTGATGATGAGCCTGTCAAATTTGTTAATACTGGCGAATGAAAGGGAGGTATGGAGCAAGCTCACAAGAGATGACAATCCTATTACAAATAGATTGGAGATCAAAACCATGGCGCCGAAGGTCAGGTTGGTAGGTACCGAAAATCATGCAGGACATGGTAGTGTAGCTATAAGGACTTGAAATTCATGGTTGGATGACCTTTCATTTGAATTATGCTTTGTAATTGAGCACTATTGGAGTAGCAGGGAACTGATAGGAGGTTTCTTTCGAGTTAAAGAGGGCAGGTGAGTTGAGGATGTGTAAAGTAAGATACTCGGTGGGAAGGCTAAGGGGAAGACCTAGAGTGGATGCATAGGGGGAGGGTTGTTTTAAATACACCTGCCTGGAAACAACTACAAGGATTGGAGCTAAGGGTTTTCTCTTTATTATCCTACCGAAAGGAAAAGAAGGGGTGGAAGTTTGGGAAAATGAATTCTGCGAGCACAGGAGTTTTATCCCTGATAGACAAATTAAGGAGGAGATGGACTAGATCATTGACACGAGTGAAACTAGGACCCACACAAACCGCTACCACAAAACCCTGGAAACTACTTGGAATGTGAAAACCCTGATAGGAAAGCTGCAAGCCGAGGGCTTTGAGGGAAGGGCCAAAGTCTAGAATGATATTTTAAGTCAAATGAGGGCTATCACTCATCGACTTGGAGGGATTGAATCTATTTTTAAGACATGGTTAAATATTGAGAAGTTGCAGGATGGTAGTATAAGCGACTTGCACAACATGTTCAATACTTACCTGAAGTATATACATAACATTGACATTAATCTGGGGGAAGTGAAAGGGGAACTAGCATGCATTTGGAAGTTTAAGGCAAGAGAGGTGGTAGGCTCTAACATCCCCAAGGCTATGACTCAAGCGATGGCTCCTACGAAAGATCCAACAAGAAATGTTCTAGTAGAATGAGGTTTAGGAAAGCAACAACCTTGTTCATTTGGTTTACTATGATAGTAGATTACTTAGATATAAGTTTTCGTATGCAGTTTAGTAGTTTTTTTCTTAATTTTAGGTTTGTAAAATAGGGATACCATCTAGGAAGACATAATAAGGATTTTAATAGTAATAGTAATTAATTTAATTTGAACAAGAGTCAAAAGAACTTAATTTTTTTTCTTGGACAGAGGTTGTAGTAAGACAATTTATTTCTGCAGCTAGTCTAGTTTCCAATCTAGCAGACCAAATGCAACAACGTATTGTGATTTTTTCGAAGTAATATAAATATTTATGATGACTTATTATATATATATATCTATATATATATATATATATATTATATATATATATATATATAATATAATTATATTATATATATATTATATAATATATATATATATCATATATCAAAATTCAAAATCAATGTGCCAAATTAATATGAATCATTTTCATCCTATCCACTTTTGAGCAGTCTCTCAAGTATTCTCTATTGGGAAACTATATCAAGATAAATGCACTGCATCTTCTTAGCATGGAGAATAAAGACTCTAATAAGGAGGAGGAAGTTTGAACAACCTACCAACTTCTTTGAGAGAAAATCCTTTAGAATCTTCTTTTGTTAGAGAAAATCTTGCAAATTTTTTTATTTTAGACAATTAAACAAACTTTTATTATTTTTAGTAGTATTTATATGACCTCTTACGTTGGAGTAATGGCCCATAATTGGATGAAGCTCAAGACTTACTTTTCAATCAATTTTTGAAGTGAACTTTTTTTGAAGACCAAAAATCATACTTGAATGTGTATTGAGCTATGAGATTGGTTTCATGTGATCACTTTAATTTCTTAATGGATGTATCTAGTGCTCAATTCTTAACTATATTCATGTTTATCTTTGGCTCAATATTAGGATATTTTTTAAAACACTTCTTAGGATATGTTCAAGTTTATTTTCTTTTTCAAAACAAACTATTATATGTTTTGTGATTACATATCTATTTGATATTGAGGCCTCATATTTTAACTATAGTGCACTAAATTTTTCTCATTTTCGAGATAGGTTCTTTTCAAGTAATTTATTTCTGACATTACATGCAAATATAATTTTGGAGAAACAATTAAAAAAATGTTACAATGGTATGGAATTTAATTGTTCCACCTCTTTCTTCCTAAGTGTGACATATGATATGTTTTTCATTTTAGAATAGTGTTGAAAAGAAAAATGTGGTGAAATCCATAAACCATCTAATGATTTCACTCTTGATATAGTTGTAAATGTCAAACCCTACCTCTCTTTATCTCCAATATCCATAGTAGCTCATTGAAAATTCATCCCCTATGGTTTGTGTATAGTCAAGGCCCGTGCCATTTTTAAAGGCGTTTGTATAAGATTCCTTCTAACTGTAGGTGTTATCAGCACAATGTTTGGACAATTTCTATCAAATGGAACAATTGTGTACTTTTAAAAATAATTGTAGTGAATAGTAGAAGTTGAGGCAACTTTGAGTTGGGCATATAGAAGATATCTTCAATATATCCAAATGCACCATTAACCAACCTAGCTTCAACCAAAAAATTACATGTCAACATGACACACTCTCCATGAAATAACAACACTTCATGCTCTAACACATAATCATCACTGTCAATTATTTTTGTTATTGTAGTGTGTTCTACAACACACTTTGCAGTTGGACAATTTAATGATTTGAGCATCTTCTCGTTGTGAAATTTGACCAAATTATTCATTACAAACAAGTGAATCGAAGAGTCAAATAAACTCTTTTCGTATGGACGTAATAAATTGTCTACATGTGACATGAGAAGATCCCAAACATGTAGAAAAGGTTTTACATTTCTGATATTAGTTAAAATATTTTGAAAAGAGGCTTGTCTTGGATCATCTCCTTGTTGCCTAATTTATTTATTATCTAAAGTCGCAACAATATTGAATCTTTTCCACAACACTTTCCCCGTTGTTTTACCTGCATACAAAGGTTTATCCTTAATGGGAGGCATTTTGCCAAGGTCACCCATGATAATCATAAATTTACCACCAAAATGAGAAGCCTTGTTATTAGGAAAGGCTTCTCGCAAATGTGAATCTATCTGTATGAACAACCTTAAACCTATAAATCTCTTTTCATCAATCAAATAATATCAAATGTGCCTCATTTATTTTTGAAACACTATTATATCCTGGGCATTCAACGGTTTCATATATTTTATAGGATTTTTTAAAGAAAAGTGTATTGTTTTTCCATGTATATTAAAAGCAGCTATACTAGTTGGAGTGAGCAATAAAAGTGGAATTCTATCATATGCTGTAGAAGAAAAAATAGAATGAGAACTATAATGAATAACATAAGACTTTCCAGTTCCATTTATTCCTTGAATAATCATTTTCAAAGGATCATTATTTCCACATCAACAAAGTGGTATAAAACAATTTCAAAAGTAGCTCGTTTCTCCAATAAAGAGGAAGGTGACACAATTGTCTCCCCAATTGAGTTTCCATTACCACACCTGTAAATTAGGAATCTTATATAAAATGAATAGCCTACTCTGCAATATCATTTGAAGCCATTGTTTCGTACCAATTATAATGAATATCACAGTTCCTTCTACCAAGATTTTCAAGGTAAAAAATGTTATCATTGTTCGGAGGGATAATTTGGGAAAGAACATTCCACTCTTCATAACCTCGATCAACATTATCTTCATGAACAAGGGACTCAACATCTTCTTCATTACTCTCATTTGGAAAAGGAGCTCAATCAACATGCCATGCACGATATCTTAAATTCCTCCTATTATCAACAATATTTTAACTTAAAATTATTACATTTGAAGCAATGTCATGAAATGGCTTGCACAAAAGCAACTCAGTCCAGCAAAATGTTTCAAACTATTTTGACTCCTCATTCAAAATAGCATAAAACTACAACCACACATGAATAATAGAATGCACGCCTTGTGGTCTTTGTGGCTCCTACCTACATTTGGAATCAAAACTCCTTAATCTTTTCATTTCTATCAAACACAAATATTGTAGAAAATGGGGGTGTTTTTGATAAACCTAAACAACAACAAAAATTGACACGGAATTTGATTAAAATGCACTAATAGTTTTGGGAATAATTTCTTTCCAACATTCAAGGGAAAAAATTTGCAACTACACACAACAAGAAGTATCTTTAGGAATATATGATAGGTTTCTTGTGCTCCAATGTCACACTCAACAAGTATTTATGCAAGAAACCTTCTGTATGAAAATAATTCAGGAACCTCAGATCCACTTGCACTTACAACCCTTGTCAACATTTCATGATAATTTTCAAATCTTCTTTCCATCTTTCAAGCATACTTTGCAATATATTTCAAAACTGCATGTTGAAAAACAACTGGTTGGCAACCAACATTTGTGCGCCACATTGTTACAAGATCAACATTGTGAACATTTAAACAATGATCGTTGCATGTTGCTTTATATTTATTGTTCCCTTTTTCATCTATGAATAATATAGAGCCATCGTAGAACTTCCATGGAACATCATAACTACATGAAAGGATGGACCCCTTTTCCCACAAACAAGAATCGACACTATGTTTTTTGTGTCTTTGGACTTGGTTCTCCAAATTCTCATAATCTTCATAATGATTGCATGAAAAAAATTCTTAAATATTCAAAATCCATGGATCTTCATTCATACTTTGAGGAACCATGAAATTTCAACGATGGATGTCATGTGGATTCCGGGTTGTTACATATTTGTCAAAGTAACACTATGTTGCATGGAAATTCAAAGGGTTACCGCTCCCTATTTCATTAAGATGATTATCAACATATTGTTGCTTGCTAAACACATCAGTAATTATTTATGGGAGAGAAACAACATAATATACATCAATTTCAACATCTATGTAATATCTATCCATTTGAATTTTGTAAAGAAATGCATCTATCACACGTTGTCTCTTCACATAACATTTTCAACACCATGTCTTCTGAAAATCACAAAATCAAGTTGTTCTACTCATCATGGAATTTTATTTTCAATAAAATATATATCTTGTGGAAAACTAATTATATGCCCACTATATTTATATTGACCACCACGAGCATGTGTCACTTCCAATATTGGATTTAATTGTGCTATTTACATCATTTCAACTTGCGTTAAAACTCTTAGAACCTCAAGTCATTCACCAGGGTCCATGTTGTTAAAGTGATAGAAATAGTGAGAGCCTTTCTCATAATTGGAGCATCAATTTAAACATTTTTTCCATAAAATAATGGGAATCAATTCTTTTAAATTGGTTGCAGGTGAGTTCATCCTTCTTACATAAATTATAAATAATAATGCTAAAATGAGACATATAAAACATGGCAAGTTAAAATTTTAAAATGAGTAGTAAGTTGAAGAGAGAAAACACATACATTTTCTTTCTAGTTGCATGGTTTGAGATAAATTTGTCGAACCAATAAAGGTTTCCTTAGTTGTGAATTCATTTCTCCACCATTATTCATTGGAATATTGTTTTGCTAAAAAACATAAAATAAAATATGCATTAAGCAATTAAAAATTATATATTAAAATGTACAAATCCTACCAAAGTAAATTCATTTGAAGCACATGTCTTGTTTGAAGAGAGAAAGTATGCATAGATTCTCTAGAAACAACAATCTTGTCTAAAAAACTACCTTGAGAAACACTTGTTCCCACAGTCACAATAAAATGTTGCAAATCGTCAACTATCCTAACAAGCATACTACTATCAACAAAAACATTAGATGTTGCTAATTATTGAATGACATCATTGTTCCTATCTTCCGTTATTGTATCTCTTCCATCATTTCAATAGCACTCATGGTTTCCACTTCCATGAAGGATATCCATGTAAACACAATTTTCCCAAAGAAGATGAATATCAGGAATGTTTACAAAACATGAAAAAATAGGATATGGATAATATCGAGGGAAACAAACATTTCAATTAAATTTTCTTTCCACGAAACACCAAAGTTTTCATACTTGTGGTTAAAGAGTTCATCGTTCTCATGATTTATTGATTTTTTCCAGTTAACTGATCAATGTTGAACTTAAGGAAGAGATAAAACCTATATTCATTATGACTCTATTTCTCAACCAATATTCATTACAACATTGTCCTACACAAAGAAATGAAATGAAGAAAAATGTACAACAATAAATATATTCCATTGAGATGTCTAAATCATATGAAAAGAAAAAAACACTTGAAGCACCTATTATGTTCCAAGAGAGTGAGGGTTGGCAATATTCACTATGTAATTGCTGCAAGGAATGCCCCACCCCACATTGCCAACATAATGTTCCAAATTGTTAACCATATCAACAACCATATTACTATCACAAAATAAACCAAATGATATAAATTTTTCATTGGCATCATCGTTCCCATCTTCCAATATTGAATTTCTTACATTGTTTGCAGAGGACCCTTGGTTCTCACTTGTATGAACACTATGTTTGTAAAAATAATTTCACAAAGAAGATTATTGTCAGAAAAAATAATATAGTGGAAAATTTTGAAAATCTTCAACATCTAGGAAAACGAACATTTGAATGAAATGTTCTTCCCATGATACTATTCATGTTTCCATACTTAATATTAATGACTTCATCATGTTGATGATTTATTGAAGTTCTTTTATTTTGATGATATGTGACTTTTCTACACACATTTATTGCATCCTTATTTTGTTTGTTATATACCTAGGGGGGAACGAAGGAGAACACTCCAAAAGCCATATGCTTGTACATACAATAATCCTTGACTATTCCTTCCCCTCCTCCATGTGGAGTCTCTAGCCTATATATAGGCCTCATACATGCAATACCATGGATCATTACCATGGTTCCCTCATACCATCCACTAATACCAAGGGCCCATTACATTATTACTAACTACTTGTGGTCCCTTACATGATATGGGTTAACCACCTTATTTATTACTATGGCCCATCCCATTATTACATTATTACCTTGGGTACCTCCCTTAGTACCCCATATTATCCCCCCTAGGTATATAACACTGTTAATATCATTTATGTTGATATTCATTCACTCTTTCACGTGAACCAAGAGACCGAGGTATTTTTAAAGTACACTTGCGTGTTCCTTCACTTAGCATTTTTACCGCAAATCTAAATTTTATTGTAATTTATATTTTCAATTCCCTAATAGGTTTAAATCATTGAACAAAGAAAACATACATGAAAATATATATAACCAAATATAATGAAACCTTTAAGCTCAAACCATGAAATCCACATGAAATTTTGTTATGTTTACAACAAAATATTTCTTTGGAATAAGTACGAAAACATTTCCATTTTGACACATCACAATAGAGAAAAAAAATTGAAGTGCATTATTCTATCTACAAAATAGGATAAGAATGCAAGTAATCTCCAACAAAGATATAAAAATTTGACATGACTATGTTTTTAGTAAACAATCCAAATTTATGTTACAATTATCTTCAGAATATGTTTGAAAAGATTAAATAAATATAATATCTGCAACAATGTCTAACAACAAACATCTTAATGCCTGAAAGGCTAAATTACGATATCCACATGCAGTGGTGGTATATCAACAATAAAATATGCATTCGGAATAATTGAGAAATCATTTCCATCTTCAATAATATCATTGAGACCTTCAAGTGATCCCACATGGAAACTAGATCATTCAAAGAGGGAGACACCACTGATGTGCATAATCTAGTCAGTAAATCATATAGCTTTAATTACATTTCCATGCAACCCAACATAAGTACTTTTCTTTCCATTATATGGAAAGGTAGGTACCCTTAACATTTATTATTAATATTCATAGAGATAGTATCTATCGATCTCCATTTGAAACCCCAATCATCTTCAAAATATTATAATCTTCCTCCATTGGAAGCTTGGCCAAATTCAAAATTGTATATTTCTTCAAGTGACCAAGCAAAGGTAGACCCATTATTTTCAAGACAAAGTAGCTAGTTGCCATACAATTGTAATGCCATACATCATATGTCAATTATGGGAACAAATGAAAAACCCCACTCGTTTCTTATAAGATCCAACCAATAGATAGTGTAACCATAAGAAGAGTAATCATCATATAGCCAAAAAAATTTCCTCTATGGTAGAAAACCTCCTTTAGGGGAGTTACACCACCCAAAAGGAAGTTTTGTCCTCATCCCAACCATGTCAACACTGGTGCAAATAAAAAATGTGTTTACATGTTTCTTCACACATGTTTCACCATAAGCAAATACTATTTTCATGGACTAAATTTCTCCATCAAAGAGAATATTCCTTGCTCTCCAAGACTAGGAGCTCCAATATTTCTAAACGTCTTCGTAAAATGGTTTACTAAGAAATAACTCTTTGAATGCAAAGAGCTTCAAGGTGCATTGAACATAATCATCGATCCAACTATACATTTAATTTTGTGTCCAAAATGAAGAAAAGGAAAAAGCAAGGGAGATATGTGTCCTTTATCATTAAGGTAAGATCCAATAAAGAAGTTATGCTCGATATGAATTGGTAAAGAAATAAATCCAAATTCCTTGTTGGCAGATTGATTACAAGAGGTGAGGAAAATCAGATTTCGAATATAACAATTCATTATTTACAAACAAACCAAATTTTTATTATCACCTATAAAGGAATCCAATGAAAGATAAGCTCAACAATCTCAAATGGCAGAAATTTCCAAATAGTTGGATCCATGAGAAAATCAACAACTTTCCTGAAAGCAAAGTAAATATTGTATATTACATTACAAAAGATAAAATATTTAAAATACTTATCTTATTTTTAAAAAAAATAACATTAAAAAATTAACACTATTTAAGCATTGTTTTAAAAAAAAAACACTTGTTAATAAATAACAATATTTCAAGTAACACTGTTTAA
>APFE030745340.1:0-21143 GCA_000404065.3 Pinus taeda
CTCTGCGACTGCTGCGACAATGCTAGGGTTCTGAGGGCGATCCCCTCGACGGCGCTGACAGCTCTGCGGAAAGGGACCATACGCTGCGCCTAAACCTCTGCAACGCACCAGAGCTAACGGGAAGCAGCTACACGCCATGGGTCCGCCTCCGGGGGGGGCGTCACAGCCCTCCCCCTCACGACACAAACCGAACAATGAGGTCATTTTCGGGTCGATCGATCCAGATCTGCTCGACTCAGGGAAGCAGCAACAAGATAGTAACAGTAAACAGCCTGAAGAACAAGATCCAAGGGAGGACAGCCCAAAGGTAACCTCCTCTACCTGCCGTCCAATAGCCAAGGAAAGGCCAAGAATAGAACTGCCAGGGGATGTTATAGACGGCAGAATAGAGTTCATGAAAGACCATGCAATCATTGGAAAGTTCACAGGGTTCTGGCCAACTGAAAGAGCCCTAAATGGTTGGATCGCAGCCAAATGGAAGCCAAAGGGATATGTCACTCTTCAGCTAGGGGCGAAGAGTTTCTTCACCGCCATCTTCTACTATTTGGAAGACAAATACAAGGTCCTGGGAGGAGGGCCGTACTTCTTCAACTCGGCAGGTCTCTACCTCAGGGATTGGAAGCCTAAGTTCAACCCTGACAAAGAAGATCTAACATGGGCTCCGATCTGAATCAGACTTTACTCACTCCCAGATGAATATTGGGAAGAAAAATGTCTAATGAAGATAGGCAACGGAGTGGGACGATACATCAGAGCAGCAGAGGAGACAAAAAACCGTAAGTTCATTTCCTATGCTCGAATCTGTGTTTTCATTAGACTAAATGAAGCTCTTCCTGAATCAGTAACTCTTGCCCATCGTGATGAGGAATGGATCCAGCCTCTCGATTATGAGCATGTTCCATTCAGATGCAGGCGATGCCATGTATTAGGGCACTTGTTCAGGGATTGCCCCCTCAATGTCAAAACCAGTGCTCCAGAATCCTCTGAAACCCCCTCTCAAGATGGATTCACCAAAGTTACGAACAGAAAGCGCATGCACAAAAAACCCCAGAATGGGCCAAAGCCCCAGCCCTCCAAACCCCAAAATCCTGCCTCCAAGAATAGCTATGAGTCCCTAGGCAATCTCTCAGATGATTTGCCCCCTCATTCTGACAACACTTCCGCCCGCCCATCCTCCTCCACCCCTCCCCCCCCCAACAGTCACCCTTCTACATCCAAATCCCCCATCATCATCCCTACAATCCTGAGCAGGCATCAGGTAAACCCAGAAGAACCTATCAAGGAAATGGAGATAGATGGAAAATTGATCGCCCCACATAATGCGGAAACTCCTCAGGAAGATACCAATCAGGTGCAAAACATGGAGGAAGAACCAGAGAGCATAGCTCTACATGGTCTAGATATCATAGAACTGAAGCTGTGCTGCCAGAAGAAAGCTTATGAAAAAATATCCGATTCTGATATAGATAAGCTGGAAGTGGTCATCTCCAGAGCGTTTCATCAACACCAGCTCGGTATTCAATCAGGCGACACTTGGGACAGCAATCCGCGACCAAAGGACACTAAAAAAAGAGGAAGGAAGACAGATCTCCAGAGAACAATAGAGATCGGGAAAATCCTGGTAGACTCTGGCAGATACGCGAAGCTGACGAAGTACTACAGCCCTACCCAAAATAGTTAATTATGAAGCTCGTATCATGGAATGTAAGAGGGCTCAATAGCCCAGGGAAATCTAGAATGTTAAAAAATATGATTAAGATGGAAAAACCCAAGATGTGTTTACTCCAAGAAACAAAATGCAACAGCGCCAGACTGGGCAGCATTCTCTCAAAAGCATGGCCAGGGTGCAGATCAGTTGTTGTGGATGCAACAGGCGCCTCGGGAGGGTTGGCCATCGCATGGAACTCGCAATCTATCTCGCTCACGGACTTTCATGCCTCTCACCACCTTATACAAGCAGCCTTCCACATTCTGGGTACCAACATCCATGGAAATTTATCCAACGTCTACTTTTCGCAGGACGCTGGGAGTAAAAAGGTGCTCCTCGATACCATCGAAGCACTTAGCAGAAACAGGCAACATCCACTCTGGATAGCTGCAGGGGACTTCAACATGATAACCAAAATAGATGAAAAGGTAGGAGGTAGATCTAGATTGGAGCCGGAGGTTGATCACTTCAAGGACTTCATTCAAAATGCCTCTCTCATAGATATGCCATACTGCAATGGTACTTTAACCTGGAGCAATCGCAGAGGAGGTAAATTCGAGATCGCATCTAAACTTGATCGCTTCCTGATCTCGGATAACGCGGTTCATCTAGGTGGCGACCTTACAGCAGAAATCTTAGCTCACTCAAGATCGGACCACTGGCCAATAGCTCTCCACTGGCAAAGGCCAGGGGATAAAACCAAAAGGCCCTTTAGATTTGAGGGATTTTGGCTAACGCATCCAGCATTCAAGGACTTCATCAGAAATACTTAGGACTCCTTTACCCCTCCAGAAGGCTCAAAAATGTTCCAGCTTCAGCAAAAGCTCCGCTTTCTAAAGAGTCACCTAAAACGCTGGAATCGAGAGACCTTCGGCAACATCTTTGAAGCTCAACAGGAGCTCAATAAGGCGCTGCAAGATCTACATCAGGAAATCATAAATGCAGGGCATACAGAGGCCACCCTAGACAGAGAACGACACATAACTAGCCAGCTCGAAGAAAGAAGGAAGCAAGAGGAAATCTACTGGAGGCAAAAATCTCGGATACGCTAGTTAAAGGAAGGGGAGCGCAACACCAAATTTTTCCACCGAACTACAGTGCAGAGGAGGATGCACAATCAAATTCCCTTTATCCTCAACCAAGAAGGGGTAAAAGTTGAAGAGCATGAGCAAATAGAAGAGGTCCTTCTCCATCACTTTCAGCAGGTACACCAAGAGCAAGCGGTGGATCGGCATAGGGCGATTGGAAGAATTACTCGCAATATCCCCAAATTAGTTACTGCGCAGCACAATGATATTCTCATGAGACCAATCCAAGCCCAGGAGGTCGACGAAGCGATGGCGCAGCTCAAGGAAGGTAAGGCCCCCGGACCCGATGGATTCACTACCACGTTCTTTCATGCTTTCTGGGACATGATTAGAGAGGAGGTCTGGCTAGTAGTCGAGGAATCCAGGGCTCTGCGTTGGTTGCTCCCTTCCCTCAACTCTACTTTCATCACCCTCATCCCCAAAGAAGAGAACTCCATAACTCCTGAGAAGTTTAGACCCATTGCCCTCTGCAATGTCCTCTATAAAGTCATCTCCAAGGTCATTGCCAACAGATTAAAACCCCTTTTACCCATGCTCATCTCTCCGGAGCAATCGGGTTATGTAGAAGGAAGACAGATTATGGATGGCATCATACTCACGCATGAAATCATTCATTCTCTCAAACTCTCCAAGCAAGCCGGCATGTTGCTCAAACTTGACCTCTCCAAAGCATTCGATAAGCTCAGTTGGTCCTACATCCAACACATGTTGAAAGCCTTCGGATTCTGCCACTCATGGGTACGATGGATTATGAGTCTCATCTCCTCCTCTCATTTTTCTCTTCTTGTCAATGGTCTTCCCTCCCGCCCCTTCAAACCTACCAGAGGCATTAGGCAAGGGGATCCCCTCTCCCCCTTCCTTTTTGTTATTATGGCGGAAGGTCTTGGCAGACACATCAAGCAGGCTCTCCATTCCAATCAGCTAAAAGGAATATCCATCCACAACTCCCCAGCCTCCTCCCATCAACAATTTGTCGATGACACTATGCTCTATGGCTACCCCTCAGCTCAAGAAGCTTCTCGGTTGAAATCTCTGCTCAATGATTTTTCAGAAGCCTTGGGCACTCATGTCAACAGCTCCAAATCCCAAATCTTTTTCTTCCACACGCCCCCTCCGGTCAAATCTGCCATCACCCGCATCTTGGGCTTCCAAGCAGCCACCCTCCCCTCCACCTACCTTGGTGCTCCCCTTACTGCCTCAGCCATTAAGCAACCTGCCTGGCGTGTCCTCCTGGAGAAGCTAGATTCTAAGCTCAACTTATGGACCCACCGCTCCCTCAATCTTGCTAGTCGTGTTGTGCTAATTAAATCCATCCTTCAAGCCATGCCTCTCTATCTTTTCTCTATACTTGCAGCTCCAAAATGGGTTTTGAAGAGATTGAGAAACATTCAGAGGGACTTTCTATGGGGAAGCTCTGCTACTAATCGCAAGTGGGCTTTAGTGAAATGGGATACAGTGTGTAAGCCTAAAAGCAAAGGAGGCATAGGACTCAGAGATCTAGAGAACAGTAACGCCATCATGAATGCCAAAATCTGGTGGCAATGGTTAACTAATCCAGACAAGTTATGGGCCAACATCTGGACTGCCAAATACACCAACAACATGCCCCAAGCAGATCTCATTAGATTCAAGCCTGCCATCAATGGCTCTCTTATCTGGAACGCTGCCAAACAACATCATCAGCTCATCCAGAAGCACAGCTTCTAGGAAATACGGAATGGTCAAAATGCCAGATTCTGGATGGACGCATGGAACCAACAGCCTAAACTTTCAAGTGTCCTATCGCCAAGAATAATACCGGACAGACAGGAGCAGCAGCAGGCAACCGTCCATCGATTCTGGGAGCAGGAAACGGTAAATGGATTCAGACAGTGGCGTCCTAGCAATCAAATAACCACAGGCGCAAACGTACAGGAGGCAATAACACTTGAAGAAGAGTTAAAAAAGAGAAGCATCAGAGTGATGAATAACGAAGACATTCTCAAATGGGGATATCTCCCCAAAGGAACCTACTCTACGTCCGAAGCATACAGCCTCATAGGAGATTCCACTATCAGACAGGACCCTCTATGGGACCGAATTTGGAGCTTCAAAACCTGGCCTAAAATTTCACATTTCCTATGGATGGTGGGTCACAAAAAAATTTTCACCTGGGACAAGCTACGAAGGCGCAACTTCCATGGGCCCTCAATATGCCACAACTGCAATAAAAATGAAGAAACCTTACAGCACCTCCTGGACACATGCCCAATCGCCAACAAGCTATGGGATCAGGTGGGCTTCAGATGTCAAAGACGATGTAAAGGACCTGGTGATATCATTGACACCATCCGTCACTGGCCAAAAAGCCCCTATGACTGTGAGATCCTCAACTATATGTGGAACATTATTCCTGGCATAGTAGTATGGAACATATGGAAAGAAAGGAACAGGCGGATCTTCAAAAACCAAAGCTCGCCCACAAAAGAAATATGGAACAGACTGCATAGCAACCTCAAAGAGACCATGCTTCTGAAACCATGGACAGTGGAAGACCTCCCTACCAAGGACAACGAGAAAAACATCCTGGACAACTGGAAGTTAGAACTGCCTCAAGGAAATGCCACCCAACGGACATCGAGAGGTAATGACAAGGAGGACAGGAAATGGATAGCCCCACCCACCAGCTCTTACAAACTTAATTCTGATGGAGCATCTAAAGGCAACCCAGGGACAGCAGGGTATGGAGGCATCATTCTCAATCACAAGGGCAACACCATACAGATTTACTTCGGCAATATTGGATGGGACAACAATAACTCTGCGGAGTTGGAGGGTCTCTGGCAAGGGCTCCTAATGGCCAAAAGTCAGAATCTTCAACCCCTCATAGTGGAAGGAGACTCCCAGATTATCATTCGTATGGTCACCCGCATTCAAAATGGCTCTCAAACCAGGAAAGTAGCTGACAGTTGGAGGCTAGAAGCCAGGTTACACAACATTGCTCAAGAGCTGCACAACCACAGAGCCCTCTCCTTTCAACACTCCAGAAGAGAAGGGAACAAGGTGGCTGATCTACTAGCCAATATTGGAGTTGAAAGTCGCCACCCTTTCCAAGTAGGAAATCTGGACATCATCCCCAGCACTCAAAAGATTCAGGAATGTAAGAAGCTCCTTCAAAATGACCTTGAATCCCCGGTTGCGGGTGACAGCAGGATACCGTGGGCTGAGCCACATGGCCACCATGTGCCGCCCCATGCGCAATGAATACAACAGGACCGCGGCCGTCATCGGTTTATTATGGCGGATGCGAGCTCAATGCATTCAATGCAGAGCAGGTTGACAGGATGGGAGAATTCCGTTGGCACTCAGAACAATGGAGCGATGATAAATATCAGGCAAGAGATCGCGACAGGCCATCGTTTCCCAGTTTTTCTGGTCACGGAGTTGCCTTGCTGCAGAATTATCAGTTGCAGAGGAAGGTTTGCTGCTGGGCGAGGCGCACGCCATCACAGGCTGCCCTCTGGACCTTTCGACACTCCAACTCCGGGGCTGGCCCTAAGAACTCGGAAGGCTCCTCGGAAGGCAGGGTGGCAGACTTAGAGGTTCGGGTGGCGAACTCTGAGGTCTGCATTTCAGAGGCGTTGGGGGCCAATTCAACGGAAGTGGCAGCGAAATTGGCCAGTTCAAGGACGCAAGAGGAGAATTGGGAAGATTTGGAGTCGGCAACAGGGGAAATTAGGGACAATACGAAGGTGGTGGTGGTGCTTGGACGGGGCAAGCGTCGAATTCTGGCTTCGGGGAGGCCACGCGACCCGCTCCAAGCAAGCACAGGAGAAAAGGAATTGCCCATGGCAAGGCTTCGACATAGGCAGCCTTGCAGAAGGGGTTCTGGACGTGGTTCGGGTCGGGGTCGTGGTCGTGGTGGGGCAGAGAGGGAGCACCACCACTGCTGCTGCTGCTACTGTTATCGACGGGCAGGGGTCACGCCTCTCCATGCAGGGCAAATTACGGAGGTTGGTGGGGCTAGCGATGAGGGGCCAGCCCTCCCTGCGTTCGGCTCTGTGGTATTTACCCTGGGTAAATCCCGGGACACTCATGGCATCTGCGCTCACGTCTCTGTACTCTTTACCCAAATCCCGGAAGGTGCTGAAGAGGAAGCGCCTCCAGGAGGGGAGGATCCACCCCCTGCAGGCTCCGGACAAGCTGGCCCCTTACCGCCTCCACCAAGTGGGGAAGGAACTTCAGGGAAGGCGATCAAGGCCGACCCCTCCAACTCCCAGACGACGAAAGCTACAGACGAAGAGAAAGCCAAATGGGCTGCCATGTGGGAGGGGGTCCCTGAAGGTCAGGGATGGTGCACAATTGAGGAGGAGAAGCCTCCTGAGGACGAGTAGCCTCCCAGCGCGGGCTCCAGTTGCGGTCTTCCTCAATCAGCTCCGGTCCAGAATTCAGTCTGACGCGGTTACTTGGTTCGAGTTAGAATTCGGTCTGTTCTCCTGTTGTTTTTTAAAAATATCCAGTTCATTTTGGTCATGTTCAGTGTCAGTGTGTCGGGTAATATCAGTCCCCAGTTGGTCATTGAAGGTCGCCCCTGCGTGGGCTGGATTACTTACAAGTAAACTGGATATTCTGTGTCTGTTTTGGTTTTTTTGGAATGGTTTTGAGCCTCAATCAGTCGTTCAGAGGCTTTAGGGAAACATGGTGGATGCTACCCCTGCGTGGGAGCTTTTGGTTCAGTCTGCTTCACCCATGGCGCCGCGGGTGGCCATGGAAGCCATGTCAAAGTCATGCTACAATGTCTGTAATCTTTTATATGTACATATAATATAATAGTTAGACAGTTTACCGAGAAAAAAAAAAAAACAATTATCAAAATTCATATGTTAGATTCCTCACTAGGATTTCATACATGAGTTTCAACAATCAAAACCAATCACATCTTAATCAACATCATGACTAGCATCTACTAGGGTTTGATGTAAACCCTTGATTTCCATCTATAGGTTCTCAACAATCACTATATAGATTCATAAACTCCAAACGGTTATACATACAAGAGAATTTAACTACTATTAGGGTTTAGCTACTAAACCCTAGATTCTCCAAACAACATCATCCTAGACCATTAAAATTTGAATAGGGCTTGTTTCCAAACCTTAGGACTCATGACCATTAACACTTACGTCAACACATATATCTAGGAATTCATCAACATATCATAAGCACATCATATTTCAGGCAATATTAATATGTTAGACATATACCAACCTAGAATAAGCTAGGGTTTCAACTAAATGGACAAATACCCAGGGTTTCATTCCTAGGACTCTAAATACATAACAAGGGTTTTGCTTATAGAGCCAACCAAACCTTAAGGATCTAGGGTTTCCTAGCAAAGCAAACCCTACTATACCAAAACTTTAAAGGTTCAAGATCTCAAACAATAATCATTCAACCCTAACAAGTTAGGTTTTCATGATCATACTGAAATCCCAAACATGACATCATCAACAAAAAACTTCAAATAACATTTCCCAATAACCCTAAGAAGTTTTAGGGTTTCAAACATTAACATTATCGTACCCTTAGGTTAGGGTTTTACAAAGAACCTGTCTAGGATTCTATAAGAACAATTAAGGATGAAAGGAGGGTAGATTTATCAAGTGATGAATCACCCAAAACAAGAATCATTAAGATTTGATACAACTAGACATAATGGTGTTAGTAATAAATTATCAAATGAATAAACATTTATTAGAAAGAAATCAATGTTTTGTAGTTTAAGGCATACCTTTGTTCCTTGACAAACCGCATCTTGGGATGTCCTCTTCCATACTCCTTGAGGATATAGCAGATGTTTTCCAACAGACCTTGGAAGAATTCCTTGAAGTGTTTTCTTTATACTAAGCCAAGATCATTTTATACTTGTAATACATACTTACAAGAAAAACATGTGATACCAAGAATGTGATTTAATTTCTTACGTTAGATTTCCTACATAGCCATGGAGGATGGCATACTATGAAAGTTATTATTTATTTCAATCAAGGAATTTTGCTTGGAATCCTAGAATGTAAATCCTAGAAGCATAGGATCAAGGTTCTAAGTTGTTATCTAGAGAGTGCAATCTTTATCCTAGACTAGATATAAAGAAGGATCATTAGAGATAATAGAAATCTAAAAGAGCATAAATGTGCCTTGTGTTTGTGTACCTTATTTGACTCGCTGCAAATGCAACTGATTGAATACTTACTTGATTTCCTTGAGTTGGTACCTTGTGCTTGAACTTGATAAATCTCCACAGGCAGTTGTACCAAGTTTCATTTCTTCAATGAGTGGAAGATAGAATATACATTTTCATTTTTTCGACCTTACTCATAGCTTCAGCGCTTTAGTGCTTTAACTATAGATAATTCACAAAGCCTGAAATCTCCTTCATGATTGTGACAGTGACTAACATTGAACTTCATACTGAAACTGCTTGATAAGATCATTTCTAAAATTGAACCAGCTTATTTTACTGTGGTAGATCGAAATCTAGTGACATCTGAATTGTCTTTACTGTGGTATTCTCCTTTCGTTTTCTTTTTAATATACTGTAACTTTCTCATACTTTGAGATTGATCAAACTTTACTACCGTATCACTGTTTTAATATTATCATTGCTTCAGCATATCAATGAGCCCGAATGACTATTGATTGTGACTATGATTTCTTTGAAAAACTATGAAGCCACTTTCTGAGGTGATCGATCTATCTCACTGTAATTTGTTATCCATCCTTTCAAGATACCTCAGAATAGTAACCTAGAAATGTCCTTGGGATCTTGATCTTAATCTTCAATGCAAACAGATCCTTTCACTGAGAATACTTCAAAGATGTATAAGTGATCTTCAAACTGCCTTTGACCTTGACCATAGCTCTGAATCCATGTTGAGAAATCAAAAGAGGTGGCAGTTAAACAATTTTTATTATTATCACATTAACTTGTGATGTTTTCATCATTAGTATTAGATCTTTTGATTATCGTTTCTTATCATCGAGATTAAAGCCAAGCAACAAATAGAAGAGAACACAATATGTAGACACACTGCCAGGGAAAAACCCCACTCTAGAGGAAAACCTAGTCAAAATTCTTCCTTCAGTAGATTCAAGATGAGACAACCAAGACCCTTACAACTTAGACTCATGAGTCATGACTACCTCCATCAAGTCATCCTTCCTTTCACTTGTCACTGTATTATCACCAAATTTTTGTCACTGTAATATAACTGAGAATTTCTCATTGTAAGAGCATTGAGACCTTCTCACTGTGGGAATATCAAACCCTTCTCACTGTGGTGACACCTAACCCTCATCATTGTAGTTACACCAAGACAATGATTGCATCGAGACTGTGGTATGGTAGTACCGATACTGTGGTAAACTGAACCTCAATCCGCATTCCCTAACTATGATAGCACCAAGAGTATGCCTGTATCCCATCCGAGCTCCTATAGTGACACCAAAATGATTTTCTCTTAAATTCTTATCTGAACTTCACACTGTAATGGCACCGAGACTTCCTCTCTGAGATTTGAACTTTTGGGATTGACATTGAACCATTTGTCTCTGAAAACTCACCGAAATTCTCTGACTGTGATCGCCGAAAATATCTCTGAAATGCGAATTTGTTTTTTGAACTGTGGAGCGAAGTATAGGCTTGTATATATAGTTGTTCCTTCTTCAAATAAGCCGACATGATAGCTTGAACAATTGTGACTCCATTTTAGGTGAGGCTAACATGATTTCACTTAAATGTAGTCGACTATGACGATCTATTTTAAGCCGTCTTGAAGGAGACTTGATGGAGGAGCCTTTGACCAATAAACAAATTGACTTTGACCCCAATCAATAATCCTAAAGCCTACAATGGAGGCTTGACCCATAACAATTGAGCCAAGCATGAAACCCATGCTTTAACAAGTCAAATAAATCAATAATAAAATTATTTTTGCTTTCTTTTGACAAATATATTACATTTTGACTTCAAGTTCAATTACGAAGACTGAACTTAGTTACATTTTCCAGCACTTCAATCCTTGGTCTCCAAGTTCACAAATTGTGGGCAGGGATCAACTTGCTTGGATCCTGAATATTTATGTGGTGGATTTAATCTTCGTTAAGGCTATAGTGTGCATTGAGTTTCTAAAGTATATTTTATCCATTTATCAAAGAAAATATCCATAAACAAAAAATAAATAAATAATAATAATAAAATAGAACAAAAAAAAAAACTCGTGTATGTGTATATTTGTAAATTATTGTTGTTAATTGGGGTTTTGGGGTTTTGAGATTTTGTATATATTTGGGGTTTTGGGTATTTTATCTCCATTTTTTACAAGTGAAATCAAGAGAAGAAGTTGGAATAGAGCTAGATCTAGGCTCTTGAGGGTAAGATCTAGTCTCTAAAATTTTTTGCAAGGTCAACTATTGAAAAATTTGCAACAAAATTCAAATTTGGAAGACAAAAATTATGAAGCAAGGGTTTTATATTTTAGGCCTCCCGAGCTCGAATCTAGCCTTCCTAGGGCCAACATCCTCCTCTATCCCCTCTATGTTAGCCCTAAGACCCTTGTGTCATCTTTTGGAGGCTTGAGGCCTGCGTCAACCTCTAAGGGCCAGCATTGGCCCTTTTCAGCCTTTTAGAGGCTGGTCATAGCCTTTCTGGGCCTCGGCCTCCCTTTTTCGACCTACTTTCCTAGGACATGGCCCTTGTGGGCCCCACAGCAACCCTAAAAGGGCTCCTAACCCTAGCCAGCATAAACATTATTCCTTGTTACCCCAACAGATTTGTTCCACTACTCCTTTAATTCAACCTTCTTACAATAAGAAACCAGCCTCACACAGTCACAAAAGGGATGCCCAAACAATCCCTTAATTTGTGCCTCTTTCACATTGTTAGCAAGGTTCCTTTATGTTGCGGCTAGGGCTTTTTTCTTGCTGCAGCTAGGGCCTCCTTAGACCTGCGTCTAGGACTTCTTGACTGCGGATTTAGACCTCTTAGAACAACGGATTAAGGCTCCTCTTGACAACGAGTTGGAACACCGAATTGGAGCCTCCTTTGACTGTGAATAGCAGCGTCTCTTTAACTGTAGCTTGTTGCGGATAGGAGCTTATTTGAACAGTGGATTAGGGCTCCTCTTTACCAGTGAAATAGGGCCTCCTTATTACTGCGTATAGGGCTTCTAAAGCACCTTCACAACTACAACTAAGGATTTTTTTAGACCTGCGGCTAGAGCACCTTTGGACTGCAGCTAGGGCTTCTCCTTCAGCTGCGTAATAGACCTCCTTTACTGTAGCTATGTCTCCTTCCTTTAGGACTGCAACTAGGGCAACATTAGACCTTCCTTGACTGCATATGGGAGCCTTCTCTTTGACTACATCTAGGGCTTCCTTTTAGATCTGAGGCTAGGGTTAGATCTCCTCTAGGACAATGTATAGGGCTTCTCCTTTAGACCTCTCCTTCCACCAAAACCCAAACGAGTGGAGAGAGATCACAAGAGATGTGAGTGTGTCAAAATGACCTGAAGACCTCTTCTATTTATAATGCAACATTGAGGATAAGTTGAGGTAATTTGGTTGTTGGCTAACCTTGACAAATTGTCAATAATACAAATAAATTCATATCTCCATAAATACATGTCGGAATCAGATGATCTTTAGATCAATCCTACACCTCTCGAAGAGAGGAATCCAAGAAAAATATCAACTGCCATAAATAAGATGACCCACATGGAGTTTGGCCCTAGTTGCCAATTTTAACGTTGACCAATCTATCCAAGAAGAAGCAAATGAATAAAGAGATCAAGCACGTGAAGAACACCATGATCACAAAGAATCACTATCTAATAAAGAACCATTGAACACATCTCCTGAAAGAAGGCAGGACAACTCTGACAAAGGAAGGAAGGACCCTTGACACCTTTGAAGGCCTTGGAGATATGAAAGGTGCAAATAACTTATTCTACTCTACAAAGATGTCATGATGAAGAAGCCATCTAGCGAAATCAAAGCAATGTTGAAGCAATATCAGGATGAAGTCATGAAGGGATGCTAGATCAAAGCATGGGAACAAGCAAGCTCAACAAAGCATCCATGAGAAGAGTATTCCAAAGCATGGACAAGATGACAAAGGAGTAGCCAAATGACAATAGAAAAGAAGACCACTTTCCACCTAGGAAGCAATGACATGTCAAGCCAGGAAGGAAAGTGATCGATAGATGGTGCCCTACCAAAAGGAAGTCCGAACCAAGACTTCATGGCATCGAAAGAAAGAAGAAGACCAAGCAGCTAAAGGACCCACAAAGAAGAAGTTGTTGATGAATGGACAAGTCCTCAGCTAAGAGGGAGTTATAACAAGTTCCCAATTACAAAGGAACTTGGACAAGTACCTTGTCAGAGGATACTTGGGCATGTCTTCCTCAATTGAGAGGAAGTGATAGACACAACATTCTTGTCTTCACTTGGGAAGAAAGAATGAGAGGATTGGGTATTCATCTGGAATCTGATACTTTTTGAGGATGTGTAGGGCATCCAAGACAAGAGTAGGCAAGAGAACCAATATTCTTTAAGGGCTGGGAACCCAAGACAAGAATAGTCCTAGAAGGGCATATTCAGTGAACACCCAGGTGGGTATGTACCTTGAGAGACAATGATTGAGGTGTCTATAAGTCATTGGTCTTGCCAACATTGTGCTCTCATCTATTGAGAGATAGAGTTGTCAATCAAGGCCTGGTTGTGGAAACAATGTTGGTTATTATGATGCTATAACAAATGGATTGCAAATTTGGTTTCTCTTATGTGAATTCTTCGAGATTGAATCATAGCCAAACACCTTGTAATGTCGTATGAATACCTCCCTAGTTAAGAGGGAGTGTTGAAGAAAGTATAATTAGGTTCAGTCTTCATAAATGTATCTTTGATATTTGTATTTATTCAAGAAAAGAGAAATTATTTTTATGATATTTGTCAATGAGTTTCTTGCTCATTGAATTAGGTCAAGCACATATTTAAGTGCTTCTAGGAAGTCAAAGAGTCAATTTATTTATGTAAAACCCTTTGAGGGCATGTTACACTATGTATAAAATAGTATAAAGGTCAAAGGAATACCTCCAAGCAAAGTCCAAGTCCTCTCCATGCAGCAAAATCCTCCAAATGAAGCAAAACAATGGAATAAATTCATGTTGCCCTACAGTCTTCTAGTCAGCCTAAACGGAGGGACAATCCTCTATATATAGAGGTTGTCTTCTCCATTACAACACCAACCAAGCATCTCTGAAATCTGCGAAGAAAGGAGGCAAGAGAAAGGGTAACGAAGGATGAAGAAGAGGTCTCCTAGTGTAGCGAAGGAAGGAGAAGGAGAACCGAAGTGAAGTGGACTATTTCTAGGGCTAGAAATAGTCACACGTGTGAAGAAAGGAAGGTCAAGTCTTCGGACGCCGGATAAGACAACAGGGACAAACAGTGCATAAACTAGTATTGTTTGGGCTTGAAACTAGTATTGTTTGGCATTGATCAATAAGAAGCTTCAATAAGAGAAACTTACCAAAGGGTTTTCCTCTCTAAGAGAGAGAGGTTTTGGCCCTGGCAAAGAGGAAACATTTTGTTGGAAGTAATGCTTCCATGTCATTAGTAGTTGTCATTGTGAGTCCCTAGGCGTCAGTTTAGAAGTTGTTGATTCTTATGTAATGAGTTGGAGTCATTATCTAAAAGTGTCGAAGTCAGTGTGTAGTTGTAATGAATAATAAAATAGTACGAGATTTGTATTGTGCAAAATCACTCTCTTTTTTACTTTTCTAACATGGTATCAGAGCTAGATCTGGCCTGACTCCTTTACAGGAGGGCCAGGAAGATGTGAGAGAGTCTCCATATTATTGTTTCTATAAATATTAATATAAATGTGTTATTTTTTTAGTGTAAGAGCTTTTGTTTGTGAATATGTGTATCATGTGTTTCGTGGTGTTTAGGTGTTGTGGTTTGTTTGCTTGGCAACAAAGTTGTGGAGAATTTTTCTTTCCAATTTCTAGTGTGAATCAAATTGGTCGGCAAATGATACAGGATGCTGGAAAACGACTTCTTCACATCAAAGTCGCCACATTGTCGTTTATTTTGGGGTGGATCATGGATTGGTGTGAGAGAAGGCCATGTTGTGCCTTCCAAAAACTCAAATACGAAAGCAAGTTTGAAATCCTGCAACACTTATATGGATTTCTTGGCTAGAAATCCGCCTAGGTAGCAACTCCCTTCTACCTAGGTTATGTCCCGTTAGATATTGTTCTGCCTCAACAGCAACAACACCCTACCAGCTTCACACTCCACAATCTGCCCACAGCTTCCTATGCCCCAACAACTGAAGAACTGAGCCTCTAAGCTTTGTGCAATCCTGGTAGTGGCTGAATCGCTCCACTAGTCAACTATGTCACTCCTACTTGGCTGAGCAGGATGATGTGGCTCTTTGTGAGCCTCTTCTGCCTCTCATTGCTTCTGCATTGGCCCCTTCTCTGGCTCGAACTAATGACGCAAACCCTCTGCGTCACCCCTTCTCTGATGCTTTCTACTTAAGAATAGCTTATGTCTCTCGGGACAGTTGTTTCTGCTGCAAATTCTTTGATTTAGCTGGTGCCTTCAGCTCTCCTGTGATTTGCAACCCTCTGATACAATGTTGAAATTTCTAAGTCTAACCCGTCATAAATTTTCCTGCACTATCTAGTTTATTTCTCCTACTTGTTTAATTATTGAACAAGTTGTTTAACCATATAAATATTGAAATAAACACAATGCAATCTCAACTATCTACGGATCATCAACTGAAAGAAAAAGACAAACACGGAAGGGACACCGTTATTTTTGGACAATCGTCCCCGAAAAGACCCAACATGGGAAAATCGGTGCAGCAGTTCTGAGGGTTTTTATTATTAAGCAGATTTTCTTAAGTACAATTAGGTGCCAGACTAGCTCACGCGACAGAGAAATCTATCTGGCAATAATACCTCTTCGGAAGAAGATATTCTGAAAGTCTGCTCCCCGAAACTCTCTCCAACACCTCTCTCAGGCTTAGCGTCAACCCTCCTAGCCTTTGCATCAGCCTAAAACCCTTTGCGTCAACCCTCTAAGGCTCTGCACAACTTCTCTGGGCCTCGGCATCACCTTTGCAACCTCTGCGTCACTCACACAGGCCCTCTGGCCCTTTATGCAGTCACTCTGGCCTCTGCGTGGCTCCTTCTAGCTCTGCGTCTGCCTCTCTACCTTTGCACTAGTCTTCCGGCATTATCTTGGCCTCTCTACTATGCACTCACTACCCCTCGCTACAACTCTGATCACAGGTTCGATTTCTCTTAGCAGACCCTACTCTAGAAAATCGAACTGACTAATCACTCTGGTGTATCTCCAACTGACCCTCAAGCCTCTTCTTATACTTTTTTTGTTGAGTTTTCAACGGCCGAGATTACATCTCTAATCAACAGCTAAGATTATATTTGGCTTGATCCATGTCATTTAGAACCTTCTAAACCAGTTTTATATTAATACCCATTAATATTTTTATTTTCTTAAGTTTAGACTTAGAAACCCATTAAAAATATTTATTATTTTAATATCTCCTTCACCGAGTAGAATTTCTTCAAACCATTTCTGGGTCTTGGAGATCTCATGTGATTTAGCCTCTCCACCAATTTTCATGGCTAGAGCACATTCGATGTTACCCCAAATCAACACGAAGTTCCTATGGGTTGAAGCTGCAAATACTGTTGTGTATGTTCGAAACCGATGCCCTCATCAAGCATTCTACTCCACGACTCCCGAAGAAATGTTCACTAGTAAGAAACCCGATGTCTCTCATTTTAGAAGCCCCGTATATTTTCATGTACCGAAAGAGAACAGAAGCAAATTGGGTGCATCTCGGAAGAAAGGAATCTTTGTGGGCTATAGTGAAAATTCTAAGGGATAGAGAATTTATGTGGCTAGTAAAAGAGAAGTTGAGATAAGTCATGATGTCACCTTCGACGAAGATATGGCCCTCAGGAAGATCAACAACCTTCCTATCCCAAGGAAGGACAAAGAAGCTAACACCAGAAACCAGGGTGCAAAAGAAGATGAATAATGCCAGATATTGATGAACCTATGGATCCTATTGATCCTCCTCCTCAAGAGCCCTCCTCCTCCAAGAGGAGACCCTCATGGCTTAGGGAGACTCTCGAAGATGCCGAGACATATTGCACCAAGGGGGACCTTCCATGAAAGCAAGAAGTCAAACAAGTATCAAGGATACTTTACCGTCATGAGCATTATCATTCAAAATGAGCCTTCATTGGGATGTTATGAATGAAGAATACGAGTCAATTATGAAGAATGATGTCTGGGATGTGGTCCCTAGACCCCAGGACAAATCGGTTGTCACCTCTAAGTGGCTCTACAAAATCAAGTATGGAGCTGATGGAAGTGCTGAAAAGTTCAAGGCTCGCTTTGTTGCTCGAGGCTTCTCTCAAAAGGAAGGTGTAGATTACGATGAGATATTTGCACCTGTTGCTTGATACACCACCATCCGCTTGATCATAGCCCTTGCTGCCTTGCAAGGATGGAACCTACATCAGATGGATGTCAAGACCGCTTTCTTGCATGGTTTGATCAAAGAGGAAGTCTATGTGGAACAACCCGAGGGGTTTGAGGTTCATGACCGGGAATCTCATATATGCAGGTTGAAGAAAGCTCTCTATGGATTGAAGCAAGCACCTCGGGCTTAGTATGAGAGGATCGATAGCTATCTAATGAAGCTGAGATTCACAAGAAGTGAAGTCAATCTGAACCTTTACTTTAAGGTTGAAAATGATAAACCTCTCATTCTGGTACTTTATGTGGACGACCTCTTTCTGACAAGTGCAGACCCTCTCATTCACAAATGTAAGAGGGAGTTGGCTTCTGAATTTGAGATGAAGGACCTAAGACCGATGCACTACTTCTTAGGGTTGGAGGTCTGGCAAAAGCCATGTAAAATTTTCCTATCTCAAGGAAAATATGTTGTGAAGATATTGGAAAGATTTGGGATGGTGGACTGCAAGCCTATGACTACACCGATGGAACTTAACATTAAGAAGTTGTGTGGTAGTGCTACTGGACCTGAATTGGGAAATGCTTCTGAGTATCGTCAACTCATAGGAGCATTGGTGTTCTTGTTGAACTCTCGTCCGGACATATGTTTTGCAGTTAATACATTGAGCCAATATATGGTTGAGTCTCATCATATACATTGGATTGGTGCCAAGAATCTTCTGAGATATCTTTGGGGCACAATCACTCATGGAATGAGATACATTGTCGGAGATGTGAGGCTGCATGGTTATTCTGATGCTGATTGGGCTGGCAGTGTGGTGGATCGCAAGAGCACTTCTGGATGTTGTTTTTCTTTGGGTTCTGCTTCAATATCCTGGATGAGCGGGAAGTAGAAATCGATTGCCTTGAGCACCGCTGAGGCCGAATACATAGTTGCTAGTATGGCCTCTTGTGAAGTTGTCTGGTTGAGGAAGCTCTTCAATGAGCTGTTTAGACATGTGTTGGATACCACCGTGAGCCTCTACGACAACCAAAGTGGGATCTGATTATCAGAGAATCTAGTGTTTCATGATCGCTCCAAGCATATAGATATCAGGCACCACTTTATCCGGGATATGGTACAACGAGGAGCAATAAGGCTCCATCACATTGGGATTGATGAGCAGGTCGCCGATATTCTGACAAAGCCCCTAGGGAAGGTCAAGTTCTTAGCCTTCCGAGAACGACTTCGAGTCGTGGAGAGACCCTTATGAGGGTCCTGTATGAAATGGACATTGAACTCTGGGAGCTCCGAGGGGCTTGGGGTATTTCTTGGAGCGATGAGCAACCATAGGGTGAGTGGTTCAGCCTTCCCCTAATGGTTTGTTATGTACAGGGTGAGTGGTTCAGCCTTCCCCTGCGATACCCCTTAGCAACATGTAGGCAAGATGAGTGGTTCATCCTTCTCCTGTTGAGACATCCTACCCATGTAGTGTAGGACTCATGGGAAGTACCTCTCATCTGGCCATTGAGTAGGGAAATGAGGATAGGGACCATAGTACTATCGATGGACGCATCGTGTACTACCGTACTCCCTATGCTAGGATGACCAATATTGATCTGGGATCAATAGAACTGACTTTAGTTCAATAAGAGTGATATGAGGCACTCTCTTTTGATTGGAAATGACTTCGGGTCAGTAAGAGTGGTATGAGACACTCTCTTTTATTTGGGACTGACTTCGGGTCAGTAGAGAATGGTATGATAGATTCTCGATCACTTATTCTTCTTCATAGTTTAGCAAAGCAGAGCAGTGCATTGATGGCAGAGATAGTACAGATTGGAAGATGGATTAGCAAATGGAGTTCTCCCTAGTTGAGAGAGAGTGTTAAAATTGGCAACTAGGGCCAAACTCCACATGGGTCATCTTATTTATGATTGTTGATATTTTTCTTGGATTCCTCTCTCTGAGAGGTGTAGGATTGATCTAGAGATCATCTGATTCCGACATGTACAAATGAAGCTATGAATTTATTTTGATTATGGACAAATTGTCAAGGTCGACCAGCAAACTTATGTAGGCTCAGAAGCCCCATCCTCAACGTTTGCTATAAATACATAATGCCTTAGCCTCATTTTGGACACACTCATCTTCACACTTCTCTCTCTCTCCCTTCATTGATTGGGTGCAGATTTCTGGTCCTCTCTCTCTCCACACATCCGAAATTTCAGGAGCGAAATTTCAGGAGACTGAATTTTTGGACAGTTTGACCATGCATTGACCAGCAGCGTTGACATGTTTGACTGAGTTTTTGGGTGAGATATTTTTGTTTGGGTAGGCCGCATTTTTGGGCACAGAAATTGAGGTCAATCATTGACTTTGACCAGCATTGATTGCAGGGCTGACCACAAGGTTGTTTGTTTGACCAGGTTTAACTGGACTGTTTTGGGTTGTTTTGAGAGTTGATTCATCTTGCGGTTTGGAGGCCGAAGTTGACTGAAGTCGACCAAATTGTTGAGGGTCAAAGATGCCCTGTTGACCAGCGTTGACTTTTCTAGTTAGGGCTCTTTTACTGCTGTTACAAAATATCATATTTGTAAATTGTACTATCTCTCTTTGTTGAACTATTGAAGTCTATAAGAAGATTTGATCAAGGGTTTCCCCACATTGGGGTTTGTCCCTCGCTGGTGCCACATCTTGTGTCCTCTTGTCTTGGCTTGTCTTCTACTATTTATATTTATGTTCTATCTACATTTTACTATCATGTTGATGTGATTGCTAATCTGAATATTGATACTGGGCTATTAAAGAAATTGAAGTAATTGCTCTAAAGCATAGAACATACCATTTTGCCTAAAATTAACAATATGTCATACCTTTGGAAGAAACATTGAAACCCTAGATAGAATGAAAGCTGTTATGAAGTAGTTTAGGGTTTATGACAACGTCCCTAGCAAGATGTTGAAGAGTACATGTCTCTTATTTAAAAGTCTGGGTATTTGATTTGTATAAAGTTGAAATGCTTTCGTGATTCTGATATGGTTAACTTCATGCTTTTATAGATTTGGTTGTACTTGCTATCTAAGTTGTGCAAGTACACAATCTTCAACTTGGTGAAGGTGCTCGATGTGAAAAGCATGATGAGGATGATAATAACTCTAATGACATGGTTGAAAGCCGCGAAAGATTCTCCAATGATGAAGAGAAGAAGCTGATCTCCCTCAGGAAGCCTGCATAGAAGAGATCTCCCTAAGATTAAAAGGGAGTCTGGATGAAGAGATGCTTCCTGGTTGAGAGGGAGGGCATAGCTCTATTTTGATTAATGAATTTTGGAGGATATGTTGTTGCATGAGAAGTAGGAAAGAAAAGTATATGATTAAAGGAATCTTTTGTCAAAGATTCGGTTCCTAATCCTATTGATTTGGGGAGCAACATCTATAACGACCCCGGAGGTTTGTATTTGATTATGTACATGTGAAAGTATATTATTGATTGGGGTTGTGTTTGTACAAGTAAATTCCTCGAAGGTTTTTGATAGCATGTTGGTTACCGATCAGTTTGATCAGGAGAAATTTCCGGTCCTTGATCTGTTGGATCAAGGGGTGTTGAGGCTTTGTAAGTGAAGCATTGCCTGGAAGACATCTAGCCGGCACTTTGTGTTGATGTCTAGGTCCAGTTGTCGCGCGGATTGGCACGACAACGCTCAGACCGGGGGCTGTCACTCTGATCCCAGATCCCTCCGTTTAAGCCTGTCTCCCGCGGCTAAGGGGGGTAGACCCTGAGAGATGATGAAGACCAACTG
>APFE030745348.1:4563-21469 GCA_000404065.3 Pinus taeda
TGCTTCCTTCATATTTTTTTTTATGATATACATTTAATTATTTTTATTTTAATATTTCTAAATATTACTATCAAATCCATATTAAACATTAAAAAATTACAAATATCTCTCATACATTGATTTAGAAAGCAATTATTAATGGAATAAGAATTCTCTCAGTCTTTTCAATTTAAATTACTTTATTTTTCCCTATATAAAGTATATATAAAATTATGCTATTTAATATGGACATTGAAATAATTTACTTATGGTTGACAGTGATGTATTTTTTTTATAAACATATTTTTGTTTTAAATATAACTTGTAAATTGGAACGTAGTATGAATTACACATAATGTAATATCAATAACACCATTTCTTGTCATGTGAAAAAATTACATTTATTCCTTGTGGTAAAAAGTAAATTATATTTTTTTTACTCATTACATTTTTTCATCATAATAAAAGATAATTCATATTTTTCTTTTACTTTCCATTATTTTATATCTTGATATAAAGTTATGTAAGATTAAGGTGTAAATTGAAGTATTGTAATTATGGTCGACATTAATTTCTTTTTTTATTACTATTTTTCATTTGTTAATTTAAATTATTATTTTACTATTTCTAAATGTAATGTTCCGTGAAAACATCTCTCCCATACTTAGATACCCCCAAAATGTCAAAATGAAATGCCTTTTCAACAAAATCCAAGCTTATTAGAAGGACCTGCAAGGAAAAATAACCCTAGCGCTACCTCAAAGGAAGACATATGATGAAGTGATACCATAATTCAAGGGTTTCAAAGTAAGTTCGTGGGCGAAGCTGGAGCCAGTGACACATCAATTTCTGGTGATAACCGAGTGGGTAAAAGTGACTCTGCAATGCTTGGCAAAAATCTTCCCATGGGCTTGTTTCAGGCATTTCATTTTGACATTTTGGGGGTATGTACTTTTTTGCTCCACAGCGCCTGCAAAAGAAGGATCAGAGGGGGTTTTCTGCCCCTTCTGGGGCTTGTTTTAGGCATTTCAATTTTTTAATTTTTTTATTATTACTTTTCATTTCTGCCCCTTATGGGGCTTGTGTTGTAGAGTTCCTCTCAGCGCAAAGAGATGTTGTGAGGTTGTTAAGTTATATAATTTTGACAAAGTTTAAATTCAAAAAAATATAAAATGAAATAATAGAAATAAAGAAGTAAACTTAATTTAATTACTAAAAAATAAATAACATAATAAATTATCTATTATTTTTAATAGTTTGAAGGGTTTCAATGGTAAGGTTTTTTTTTTTTTTTAACCTGCCTTTGGAGGTCAGGGGGTCAATTCTCCTCCACAACTAATTATTAATAATTAAACTAGCCTAGATCCATCCTAACTCTGGATCTCACTGGGTCAATTCTCCTCCACAACTAATTATTAATAATTAAACTAGTCTAGATCCACATTAACTTTGGATATTAACTCCAAATCTCACGAGGTCAATTTTCCTCTACACCTAATTATTAATAATTAAACTAGCATAAATCCATCTTAATGTTGGATCTTAATCCAGATTTACCAATCCCAGAGAGTGATCAATTTCTTTCACTCTAAAAGAGATTTTCACCTCAAATATTTGACCCCTCTAGGCCCTTAGTAGATCCTAGAGAGTGATCAATTTCTTTCACTCTAAAAGAGATTTTCACCTCAAACTATTTGACCCCTCTAGGCCCTTAGTAGATCCATTTTCTTCCGCACCTAATTCTTAATAATTAAACTAGCATAGATCCATCTTAATGCTCGATCTTAACTCAGATCTACCAAGCCTAGAGAGTGATCAATTTCTTTCACTCTAAAAGAGATTTTCACCTTAAAAGATTTGACCCCTCTAGGCCATTGGTAGATCCAGAGTTAAATGGATCTACATTGCTATATCCAGAGTTAAATGGATCTATGGAAGAAACAAAAATCGAACAAGTCCACCAGCCCCGAGCCAATGGCCCTCAGGGAGGGGGACTTTGATGAAATTGGGGATGTCATCAGATTCGCGACGGAAGATATTCAGGTACACATCGAAGATCAATACCAATTAGTATTGACGAAGATCCAATAGGGACTTAAGGAATTGTAGTTACAGACATGCATTATACAAGTGAGCCTGGGTCAAGCAAGCCCGGGTCAAGCAAGCGAGACACCCTCAACAACAGAGCTTTTCACAGACCTCCGCACAGTGCAGTTTCTAGAGAGATCATTGCATGTTGAGACTTTAGAGGACAGGGTGCACCTATTTCATATGAAGAACTTGAGCCTTAACCTTGAGATGCTCTCCATTCAATCATTGCATGAGTTGCATCAAAGAGTATCGGATGAGCTCAGGGTCCAAGAGCAACGAGCATTACTGGTTATTAGTGAAGTCAAGGCTAACAACCAACAAATGTTCAATAAAAATGCATAGGCCCTAAAAGAAGGAGAAGAGGTCGTTGAGCATAGTCAGTAGTTGGAAGAAGCAATAACGTAGGTATGCAGTGAGCTTCTCGAGCTCTAGATTGCAACAGAGGTAGCTTCGGCTAAGAAATTACGGAAGTTGGTAGCCGCCTTCAAAGAATCTAAGGTCAAGGTGGGCAAGGTGTGGTTTGAGCTACAGCTGTAGATTTCAGAGCTTCAGATGAAGCTGTAGCCTACCACCCCTCCAGAAGTCTGAGAGTGGTGCGAGGTTGCTATCAAAGCCAATATGGAAGTTCTTGCCGCTAGAGTTAAAGGCTGCAGCCAATTTTTTGAAAGTATGATGGAAATGTGGGCCTTGCTACAGGAGGACTCGCATCTACAGATTCTTAAAGCTGACATCCATGAGAAGCAATTGTAGTTTGATGAGATCAGGGTGACAAAACAAATTTTAGCACCTGTGCAGAGGTTTTCCAGAATCCAAGAAGGGAAAACCATACAAACTCAGATCGATGAGTTGCTTCGAAAGGCCTCTATCATTTCAGTACAAACGTAGCCGTGGGCTAACGAAGAAAGCCAATTGTCACAGAATGTCGAGAGAAAATTGAAAGCCCTGCAACAGATGTAGAGGACGATGGGCTTAGCAGTCATCGGACCAACTATAGAGAAGTTGGTTGAAGAGGTTCGAAAGGCTGCCACACAATGTACATCAAAACTTCACGCCTTGAAGTCAGAATTCAGTGGCCTCAAAGCACACATCAAGGACATCCCAGCAGAGTGACTCGGGATGATTCATATCTTTGTGTTGGGGGCCTATTGGGATGGGGTCCCCAAGGGTTAAGTTTTGCTAAGTCTTAAGTCAAATTTTGATAAGATATTGTAAATTCTCTGCATTTTTTGGAGCCTAGTGTGAGTAGTGCAGGTTGTTGAGTCAAAGGGGCTTTTAGGCAATTCAAAGCCCCTTATTTTGTGAAGGGATGAGTTATATTAAGCTCCACCCATGGTTCGTGAACCATGGTAATATAAGGTCAATAATATAAAAGGGAGTCATTGAGGAGTCATTAAGCAATTAAGGAAGTAAGTTCAATGTTATAATTGATGCTTAGAGTTTGAGTTGTTATTTTCTGTATTCGGACGAAGGGGGAGGCTCCTGCCGATGTGTGTGCGTAAACCTTGACAAGTCCACAGTTGAGTGCACAGGCCCCTGCAATTGTGTGCGCAGGGACATAAAAGTATATGTATTAAAGATTTGGAATAATAGAGAGTATGCGTAACAATTGTGTGTCTGAACTGTATACTTATGTGTTTTATGTATTAATTCTCAGTTGAATGTCAGTTATCAGTGAGATTGTCCTAATTATACCACATAGATTTGGATCTAATGTTATATGTTATTTTATGCATGATTAGGCCCTTAGGCGAAGCTCATAACTCTGTTTAATTGGAAATTACTTTAAGTTTGGGGATTTTGAGGATAAGGGTTCGCGAAGGTCAGATCAAGCCTTAAACTAAAGAAACGTCTTACCCCCACATCACATAGCCTTCTAGATGTAGAAACCTGGTTTTAGCATCCCCCAATACTGCCTCGGCTGAGGCTGCAGCCTGCGTCGAACGGGTTGTTACTGAAAGGGCCGGTAGTGTATGATTTTGTTAGTTAGCGCAGCTAACTCTGAACCTAGGTCCAAGCCCCCTCAAGCCAACACTATGTGTCTCCCTTTCTCTCTTTTCCCTTCTCTCCCTCTCTCTCCACCTCTATCTCTTTTTGTCTTTATTCTTCCCTCCTATATATATCTGGAATTAATATATATCCTAATATATTAATATATATTATAATATATCAAATTTAATATCATATTAATCCAAAATTATTAAATTTAATTAATATAATATTAAATTTTTATATTAATATTAGATTGAATAATAATATTAAACCTCATTATATACTAAAACTTTTTCCCCCTAATATTATTCTTATAATTATATTAATCTTAATTATACGCTATTATAAAATAGTTTGTGGAAATTTAATTGCATCCTAAAATCATATAACAATAGGTATCAACCCCCCTACATCACTTATAATGTCACGTAATGTATGTAAAATATTTTCATTCATATTACAATTTTCTGATATAAAATCATTGTACCATGGGTATCTCAAAATGTGCTAAAACATCCACACTCTTTACACATTCAAACATGTTAAAATGTTCAAACCATTGAAATCTAGACATAATCTAGGGTTTAAACACTATGAATAACCTTGTATTTATGTACAAAACTTATTGCAGGATTGTAGTTTTATATCGTTATTAATCAATTATAGACAAAACACAAGTAGATAAATTCTTAAGTTGGATGTATAGGATAAATTTTGTAGTGAAAAAGAAAAAAGAAAAATATTTTGCTTACTCTTGATCTGGTTGTCCCATGAGAAAGCAAAAATATCGACATCTTTAAGCTCTCTGAAGGTAAGGTATTCGTCATGACCTCGATGGAGTTAGTGACAATTGATGGACAGGAAGCCATGAGAGGCTTGTTTTCTTCATCATATAGAGGCCATGGATCCATTATTTAGTTGTAGGTTTTAACCTTGTACATAAATTACCACCAAAAGGATTCTTAAAAACAAAAAAAATATACAAAGGCAAGAACATAAAATATAAACAACTATTTTCTCCTAGAACCCAAACGAGGAATACCAGATTGATTTTTAATAATTTTCCTTTCAATTTCACAATACATTATATACATGTTCATGCATTCATTAACCCCAATCCATTAACCCTGGATTACAAGATAACTGTAGTTCCCTTGACCTAATCTACAAAATACCATTGAAAAAACCATCATACCCAAAACCATGCACAAAACCATGAGTAGGTCTGCTCACCATCCTTGGGTCTGCATAAAAAAAAAATCATAGGGCGCTACCCCATAATTAATGCAAGGGGCTATCACCCCTTGCAAATCCATTGGCAAGGTAGACTGCTCCCCCTTGTGAAACCCCCGTTGCACCCAACGCATGAGACTAGCCGTGGAAATAATATAACACAAACCCAACATTCTCCCACTTGCTGTTTTCTTTCCACACAGGGGACCACAGGAGTGCCTGGTCATTGGTCCAGGGTGATAACACCCATTACTTCTCTACACCCAGAAAAATTCTCAGTGCTCACAGGCTTTGTCAATGCATCTGCAACACTCTTCAAAATGTCCACCTTTACCAGTAACACCCTTTTGTAATAGTATTGTCTTTCGGATTAATGACATTCTTGAGATTTGGTAGATGTTTCAAACCAAATAATGTGGTTCATCCTTGGGACAAAGGTGAAAATATCAATCTTCACAAATGTTTAAATAACAAAGAAGCATCCATGCCCGGAATTAGCCATTATGAAATAGTCGTTGTAAACTAGCCGTTAAGAGCTAGCCATTACAACGGCTATATGAATAGGAATATTGATTGAGACATAAACTTCGTGGTATTTTAATATCCAATATCTCATTCTTTATATTGAACTTTAATTTTAAAGCTTTTTTATTCATCTTATTAGATTTTACTTACAAATTTTCTCACTTTGCAATACTAATACATTTGAACTTCAATTTTAAGGTTTTGTTATCCAAGTTATTAGATTTTACTTATAAATTCTCACTTTGCAATACTAATGAATTTGATGTATTTTGTTTTTCATTATGTTTGAATCATCTATAAACACAAAAAGTTAATATTGGGAATAAAATAAACTAAAATAATCTTATGAGAGAAAAAAAAATAAAAAATGAAATTTTAAATATAATTTTATTTAAAATCCTGAGGGGTTCACCAAGGTCGGGGGCAAAGGGAAAGGCGGGAAGTGGCAACAAAAGAATATTGATGAGGACAAACAGTCGAGCCAAAAGGGTTTCAAGATCCCAGAAGAAGAAGTTGAAAACAAAGGAACAAACCAGGAATCAGAGATCACTCCCACTGAGAAGGAAAGGGATGCAAGCATGGAAGATATGACAGAGAATAGCTAGCAAAAGTAGGATCTGCCAAGCAGTATGGAGATAAGTAGGGACCATGAGATGACCCCAAGTGAGGCTGGAATGGAGGACCCTGAACTACAAGAGATTCTAGAAAGGGAGAATTTAGATCTAGAGAAGTTTCTGGAACAAGGTATCACCAGAGGAGTAGATTCCTTACCAAAGGAGGATTTTGATAGGGTTCAACAGCGTTTCTTGTGGAGATCACAATGAAGGGCTCTGAAGTCAAAACAAATATTGAAATCCAGGAGCATAAGGGGGTCAAAACAGTCGAGGACTCGCAGATACATTCTCCCAAGAACCCGGGTAGAAAGAGAGAAAGAAAAAGACAGAATGAGCTACTGAAAAAATGTGGGAAACTCATGATTAACTCAGGTAAGATGAGAGATCTCTCTAGTTATTCCTTTACAAATCTTTCTTAATGAAGCTTACAACCTAGAACATTAGAGGTTTAGGAAGTAGAAGGAAACAAAGAAATCTCAGTAGTAGAATAAAAGAAGAAAAATCAAATATGGTCTTTATTCAGGAAACAAAATGTTCGATGAATAATATCAGAGAAATACATAACAAATGGTTAATCAAGTACGAGTATCTAGAGATCAAAGCAAACAACTTGGCGGAGGGGATTCATATGCTTTGGGATCCCCAGAAATTTGGAATCCTGGATGCTGAAGCATCGAGGAACTATCTTTCATTGGTGTGTCAACCTATAGGGGATTAGGAGAGTTACATGATCACAAACGTCTATGGGCCTCAAAAGAAAGAAGACAAGCTCAAGCTTCTCACCTCTCTTGAGGAGCTAAGAACGAGACACCTTGATGTGCCCTCAATTGTTGTAGGAGATTTCAATATAATCATATCTCTTACAGAGAAAAAAGGGGGTATCAGACAACTAGGCAGAGACTCCATTGCCTTCCAAAATTTCATAATGAACATGGGGTTAGTGGACACTGAAGCCTCCAATGGAACCTTCACATGGAACAATAAGAGGGGAGGGGCTTCTCAAGTTGCCTCTAAGCTAGATAGATTTCTCATCTCAGAGGACCTATTTCTATCAGGCCTTGCCATATCAGCTGCTATACTTCCCTTTGGAGGATCGGACCATTGGCCTATACATCTTGAGGCCACTTTTTTGGGCACACCTAGAAATAGACCTTTCAAGTTTGAAAATGCATGGCTCTCTCACCTTGAATTCACCATCAATATTGACATATGTTGGAGGGAGGATCTGAGCATTCAAGGCACTAAAATCTTCTTGCTCCAACAAAAAATTAAACACATCAAATCCAGGCTTAAAGATTGGAACAAAAAGGAGTTTGGTAATATTTTCAAAGCCAAAAAATAAGTTGAGAAAAAACTCTAGGAGATCAATCAGATGATCATCACAGATGGTTTCACTGAGGAGCGGAAAAATCTAGTTGATTCTCTACAAAAAGAATGGGAAGATAGATGCATGCAAGGGGAGATTTTCTGGAGACAGAAATCGAGGGTGCAGCGGATTAGAGAGGGAGAAAGAAACACAAAGTTCTTTCATAAATCTACCATAGATCACAGGGTACACAACAGAATCATAAAACTCAAGGATTCTCAAGGGATAGAGCTCATCTCTCACAAAGAAATGGAATCTGTCCTTCTTCAACACTTCCTCAACATAGCAGAGGAGCCTCTAGTCAATAGGTCTAGGTTCATCAATAATTTCACAAAATACATCCCTCAGCTGGTTACCAGAGAAGACAACCAAAATCTCAACAGGCCAGTGTCAGAAGAGGAGGTCAGTGATGTGATCAATGAAATGAAAAATGGCAAAGCTCCGGGCTCGGATGGGTTCAATGTGGACTTCTTCAAAGCCTGCTAGAGAATAGTCAAAAAGGATATCCTTGAGGTCATGGAAGACTCAAGAAGATCCAAATCAGTTTTGAAGGCTCTTAATGCCTCCTTCATAGCTTTGAGCCTAAAACAGGAAAAGACCATGACTCTAGATGGTTTCAAACCCATAGCTTTATGCAATGTGGTGTATAAAAATATTTCCAAAGTTATAGCTAACAGACTCAAGCCCCTTCTTCCAGCTCTCGTCTCAGAGGAGCAAACAGGGTATGTGGAGGGAAGACAGATTCTCAATAACATCATCCAAGCTCATGAGGTGGTACACTCTCTCAAAAGAAATAAACAAACTGGTATGATCATTCAGATGGACGTATCAAAAGCTTATGATAAGCTAAGCTGGTCTTACATAAGGGTTGTACTAAGAGCTTATGGCTTCGACCACAACTAGATAAGGTGGGTTACGACACTAGTATCCACAACCAGTTTTTCCATCTTGCTTAGTGGCGCTCCATTAAGAACCTTCATGCCCTCTAGAGGTCTCAGACAAGGGGATCCACTCTCTCCCTTCCTCTTTGTTCTTATGATGGAAGGGCTAGGCAGAGCGATCAAAACAGCAAATGTTGAAGGAAGAATCCAGGGTCTCAAACTTACCCTAGATGGAGTGGCAAATACTCACCAACAATTTTTGGATGACACGATGCTGCAGGGTATACCCACAGTTAGGGAAGCCAGAGTGATCAAACAAATCGTAAACGACTTTGCAATGGCGGCTGGCATAGAGATAAGCCTCAACAAATCAAAAAACACTGGCATTTTCATTTAGAGGAACATAACCAGAATTCTTGGGTTTCAAAGGGACCAATTACCTTCCAAGTACCTGGGAATGCCTCTTACAGACAAACCTCTAAGCAAGGGAGTGTGGGAGCCGATAATGAATAAGCTTCAAGAAAAGATTGGGAAATGGACATGTAGGGCTTTAAATTTGGCAAGACGCCTTGTGCTCACACAGGCTATCTTGTAGGTGATTCCCTTGTTCATGTTCTTAGCTCTTCTGGTTCCTAAAGCGGTTCTGCAACAGATCAGAAGCATCCAAAGGGATTTTCTATGGGTCAGAGGGGAAGAGAAAAGGAAATGGGTCTTAGTAGCTTGGGACAAGATCTGAAACCCCAAGTCCCATTGTGGTTTGGGGCTTCATGACCCTGAAACCCTCAGTAGAGTTTCAGGAGAAAAACTTTGGTGGAGGTGGCTCAAGGAATCGACCACCCCTTGGGCCAAGCTCTGGGAACGAAAGTATGCAAAAAATTGGTAGGAGAGGGATCGCATCCGAATTTCAGTGTGCATTAAGGGCTCCCACATTTGGAATCTTGCTTGGGAGAATAGAGGTATTTCCCAGTAGTATACTTTCCAAGAGATCCGAGCTGGGAACTTGGCAGGATTCTGGGAGGATAACTGGCAACAAGAACCCAATTTGTTCAAGGACGAATTAGTTGCTCTCAAAAATTATATTGACAACAAAGGTTTACTTATGGTAAGCGAATTCTGGGATCAGGTAAGGAACAATGGTAAATGGAGAATTTGGAAGGATTTAGGCCACAGTGAAGATAGTCCTTTGAAGGCCCAGGCAGATTCTCTAGCTCCGGATTTGGAACAAAAGACGATTTTGGTGTCCTCCTTGCCTGACCAACTAAGATGGGGAAGAAACACCGAAGGAAACTTTAACCTCAAAGAAGCTAAAAGAATAGTCACAGGGTTTAATGAACAAAACCCTGATCAAGTATGGAAGAACCTTTGGCAGAACCCTCACTGGATGAAAATAAAGTTGTTCATTTGGCTTGTTCAACAAAAGAAAATACTAACTTGGGAGAATCATATGAAAAGGGGTTTTGTCGGCCCATCCAAATGCCCTCTATGTGGCCTACAAGAGGAGATGATGAATCACCTACTCAACCTCTGCCCTTTCACCTCCACCGTGTGGGATTGGGTGGCCTCAATTTTCAAGCATACTAATTAGGACAGACTCAGCATTACCAACACTTTGAAGAATTGGAGGAAAAAATTCTAAGGAAATGAAATTGTCAATAAAGCCTGGACTCTGGTTCCAGGCTTTGTCATCTGGGATGTTTGAAAAGAACGAAATGGAAGGATTTTCAAGAACAAGACAAGCAAGCCCTAGCATATAATTGCACAAATTCTACGACAGCTCAAAGACACAATTAGAGGTTTGTTGTGGAAACTTCCGGAGAATCCTCCTCTGCCCCAGGAAGCCTATATACTACTGCAATTAGGTCTCCAGTCAATAGTCCCATAGGGCATAAACAAGGGTGTGAGCCAAACAAATGCAAGTATGGATATTTGGAAGCCTCCTCCACATGGCTTCTTAAAAGTCAATATAGACGGTGCGTCGAAGGGAAACCCAAGTTTAGCTGGTTTTTGGGGTGTCACAAGAGATGAGCAGGGACGCATAAAGGAGATCTTTTACAGTCATTTGGGGAAGGCCACTAATAACATGGCAGAACTCATAGCCTTGGAGCAATGCCTGGAAATCCTGGTGGATTTAAACTCACACAATGTCATCATTGAAGCAGACTCAAAATTGATTATTAAAGCAGCCAAGAAAATGGGCAATGGAACGACACTGGAAAAAGTGTCGAAACATTGGAGGTTGTCGCAGGTCTTTCACCGTATTCACACCCACCTGCAAACCATAAGAACAGTCAACTTTGTCCATGTGAAAAGAAAAGGAAATATGTTGGCTGATCGTCTGGCGAATGAAGGAGTGACTAGTAAGGAAAGTGGTACTCAGCACGTTTGGCAGTCGATACCCCTAGGTAAACTGTGTGATGATTATCTCTGTCAGGTTGCCAAAGATATGGAACACTTCTAGACCTTCAGCAGAGAGAAGGAGGAAGGCTAGCGAAAGACGAGAAGAGAGGAGAGCCTTGGGCTACGGTCTCTCCCAATTGTTCAAACTCAATGGAAAGAAGATCAAAGAAGGGAAGTGGTTATATAGATCCTGGTGGAATAGAGATCATGGGTTGTTCATGATGAGCTGCTTCAGGGGGGTCTCAGAAATGAAGGATGAATTTCAGTATAATCATGGGTGGATCAGGAACACAGGAAATGATATAGAATGAACTGGAACGATGGATTGACATAATGGACGGATGGTGCTCAGAACAACTGCAAACTCGTACGTCTTGAGGTCTTGTTGGATGGTGGATAACTGATTCGCCAGTTGAATGGTCGCAGTCCGCAGGATCGTTGGCCTCAGTCATCCAATGGATTTTGGGCCAGAAAGAGCTAGACCTTTAACCACTTGGATGGACCCAAAATTCTATAGATTGAGATGCTCTAAACTTTTTCGAGTCCGGATTTGTGTTATCCATCGAGCTAGTGTTCGGGCCGAAATCATGGTGGACCGTTGGATTAACTAGTCTATGATCGATGGTGCCGATTCTTCGAGCAACTCTTTTGATCGTTGGCTTTGTGGACTGTCGGATGGGAAGTTCATTTCAATGGTAGGGATTGCGAGGTCAGATTTGGGCTTGGGGAGTAGACTGAAGAAGATTGATTGGTGCGATTTTGGTATTTTTTGTAGTCTAATAGTCTTCGCAGCTTATATGAGAAACCGGTGGAAAGGAAGAAACTTGTATCTCGACTGATGGGGATCCTTAGTCTTTTGCTGAAGTGTTGATGTAACCCTGTGAGATATTGTAACCTCGTGAGTTATTGTTAACCCTGTTAATGGTAAACTAGCAACAGGCTTGTCTTGTGTTGGTAAACTAGCAACTAGCTTGTCTTTACACTGGCAAAGATGTGTATCATATGTATTACACTTTTACGGTTAATAGAAGGTTCCACTCTTATTTGACCAAAAAAAATAAATATAATTTTATTTATTTCAAATTACTAAAATTTTTGAAAAATATACTCATATTTAATTTTATTTATTTTTGTAAATACATCTTCTTTGAATTTTACCTATTAAAATTTTAGATAGTTAAACTTTTACATAATCAAATTTAAATTTGGTAACTATGTAGCTAACTCCTTCCAGCTCTCCCGGTGATTTCCTCAGCCTCTGCAGCCAACCTCACAACAGCCTCTGCAGCCAACCTCACAGCCAGCATTTTCCTGACCCCATTTCTAAAAAGAAGCTTTCACTCTATCCAGAAACCCACTATATTTCATTAAATCCACAGTTTATCTCCTTATTCTCTGATTGAAGTGGAAAAGAGAAAGAGAGAAAAATGAAGAAAATTATTTTAACCCATAGAAATAATTTTTAAAACCAAGCAATGGAAATAAACGTGCCCTATAAAAGATGTGTAGACACACTCTGTATTGAGCAGACTTTTTTTGTAGACAACATTATGTATTGGGCAGAGACCTGGAGAATACTACTCTTTGTTCACACAGGTGGGGAAAACGTGGTGTGTTTTGAAATTGTGGTGCTGAGTGTTTTGAAATGGTTGTGTTGGCAAACTGGCAACGAATTCTCTACGTAATGCAGTTGTTGATTATATGGTTGGGATGGCTATCTCATGTTGCTTCAGCACAACAAGAGATCAGCGAAAAGTTAACAAGTTCTGGTACTCTTCCTAATTTAGTAATCACCTGCATAACCAATTTGCCTATTTTCATTACATGTTTTTTTGGAAGAAAACTTGATGTAGACGTCAGTGCCAGAGATGTTGTTGGCACTGGACCAAAGCTAGAGGACATAAATGGGTTTGGAGTATTGAGCACATGTAGAGGGGAATATCAAAATGCTTCTATTGTAATGTTGTCAAATAGCATGCCCAATTCTTCCATGAGGTATTTCATGAAATATATCTACAAAACCCATAATTTGTATTCCATCATACTACAATGCATTCATCTAGAATCTGCAGTAGTCACTGTAAAGGCCTATGAATGCAATGAACACAGAGTGACAACTTCAAGCAGTGACTCCAAAATCACATGCAATTGCATTGTATTCTAGAGAGTGGAAGATATCACAATCACTCTCGCTCATGGATGCCTGGAATTCTAAAGCGATTGTCTAATTCCTTGTGTCTGCTTCCATCTCTGCAATGCCTGAAAAATGGATGTCATGGCTGCAACGAGGGCTTATTGCACGTGGAGGACGAGAGATTGAGAAAGGGAGACTCCATGGTGGAATGCCCAGCTGCGGTTTATGAAACGCTCAATATTTTTCTGGATTTCTTTGGCATAAGTCCCTTGCTGCCTGACTGCATCTGCATTCCAACACATCCAACAGATAATGATCAATGGACAAAACTGCTAATTAGATATTTGAGGTATGAAGATCCAGAAGTCAGGTCTGTTGATCGAGTCGTAGTCACGGCTTCTGATGCGCTGCAAAATTACATGGATTAGAAAGGAGGATGGTTAGCAATAGAAAGATACAAAGGCATCACTGTAGTATTTCCAAGATTCGCAGAATTAGTAATCAACGTTGTGCTAACTGGGTGTTTAAGAGTGGATGGCTTCTCCAACGCTTTGGTAGCTAGAAGGGCAGTAAGAGAATAGCTTCTTGACACTAAAGGCATGAAGTTTTCTGCAAATATGTTTCTAGTGCAAGCTTTGGTGAAGTCTAATGGGGATTACACCCATGTTTGCCAGGTACTCACCTTTACATCATCTCTTTTAAGCATGAGGACCTTATCATTAATAGTGGGCAATGTCAATTTGTTTTGCTCTATTACTTGGGCACTTCTTGTTGCATTTGAAGGGGGCCATCACCACCAACGGTATGATATACACTCCATTCCACTCTCTAAAAATAGAGTTGTTGTGTTAATGGCAGCCATCAATATTGCTTTGCTCATGGATTGCTTAGATTGGTTTTTCTTTCAAAGAGAAGCCATCAATATTGCTTTGCTCATGGATTGCTTAGATTGGAGATACTCTCTGACACAGTCTAAAAGCATCCCACCTATGACAAACAGATGTATTCCATTATGCAGGCCTTTTGATAATGAAAGCATTAGATTCTACGGAAGGAAACAATCATACACACAAACCAACATCCCCTGCAATTCATACAGACATAAGGAAAGGTACATAACGATCACCATCATAAATTGTCCACCTATCTACAATAGTTTCATTTGAACATTAAGTACAAGAAGGATAACACCAATAATGTTGCAGATTGCCTCAACCAACCGTCGGTTATGGTGCTAACCTCTTTGCTCGACTCTTGTGGACAAGAGACTTCAGGATGGCCACATATTTACAAGAGTGATCCAGAATTCGACATCACATATCAAATGCTCCTGGAAGGCAAGCAAGTTCCAGACTTTCACCTTTAGGATGCATTGTTATGCCACCTGAGACACCTTTATGTTCCTTCAAGTGAATGTGACAGGATGATTTGGGAGGCACACTACAATCAGGTTGCTGGACATTTTGGGGTTGATAAAATAGTGGTTGTGTTGCAAAAGTATTTTTAATAAGTCAAACCTTCAACATGATGTTGGGAAGTACATCAAATCTTGCATTGCCTACACCATTGCCAAAACTACAATTAAGAAAAAAGTCTTGTATACTCCTTTACCTACTCCTAGTTGGCCCTAGAAATCCATCTCCATGGATTAAATGTTGAGCCTTCCTTCTATCAAGCATGGAAATGACTGTGTTTTTGTAGTCATCAATAGATTCTCTAAGACGGCCATTTTGGTGGCCTACAAGAAGAGTATCACAATAGAAGCCATTGCCAAACTCTTCTTTGCACGAGTATGGGTACACTTTGGGATTCCATAGTCCATTATCTCAGATTTGGACAACAGTTTCCTAAGTACATTTTGGTTAAGCTTTTGGTCGTTGTTGGATACCAAGCTCACTAAGTCCACAACCTTCCACCCCCAAACTTATGGCCAAATAGAGGTCGTCTACAGGATGATCGTGCACATCTTACGCATGTACAACTTGAAGCATCCATGCACATGGGATGAAAGTCTCCCCTATATCCAACATAGCTACAAGAGAGCTCTCCACAACTCAAGTGGCCACAACCCCTTTCCGATGGGGTTTGGATTCCAACCACTATGTCCAATTGATGTTTCTATACCACTTGCATCTACTCAGGAAGATTCGACTCATGTCTAGTCCAAAGCTAACATAACTAGCAGCTTCATTGAACACATTAGCACATCCACCAACAAGTCCATGACATATTGGACAAAGAAAATTCTAAGTAAAAAAAATGTCATGATTAGCATCGGGTGCCACACAAGTTCTAGGTGGGTGAGAAAGTTTGGTTACATTTGCAGAAGGAGCGCCTCATTGGGGCCCATCGCAAGCTTAACCCACTTCTATATGGGCCTTACACCATCACTAAGGTTGTAGAAGACAATGATTTTGAGCTCAACATTCCACCATTCCTTGGACTACACCTAGTATTTAATGTTTACCGATTGAGGCCATACTTTCCCCCATTGTTGGACACATCTAATGTTGTTGCAGAGCTAACACTATCAGAGTTCAACCCAAGCTATATGGAACATGCCATGATTGATAGGATCACGGAAACACAGATCAAGAAGACTTGCTAGCAGAGGATCCAACTATATCGAGTCGTTAAAGTAGGCTAACACCTTTACCAGGACAAGTGGTGTAGGTTTTAACCTTGTACAAAAATTACCTACAAACGAATTCTTAAAAAGCAGAAAATATACGATGGCAAGAAATACAAAACAAAAACACAGAGATTCTCCCTTGGATCCCAAAACTGGGACTACCAAATTGATTTTTCATTATATTCCTTTCAATGTTACAACACACACACACACACACATACACACATGCACACACACACACACACATATATATATGTCGAAGCATTCATAACCCTAATACATTAACCCTGGATTAAAACATAATTGTAGTTCCCTTAACTGGATCTACAAAATACCATAGGCATAAAACCATCATGCCCAAAACCATGTGTGAAACCCATGCACAAAACCATAGGTAGGTCTGCCCACCTAATATAGGGTTCAAAAAAAAAAATTTGGGGCATTGCCCCAGACCCCATGTAGGGGGTCTACTGCCCCCCTACTTCGTTCATGGGGTTAGTCATGGAAAAAATATAACACACACTTAACCAGTAGCTCACATGGGACCAGGTTCAATAAAAATTTCCTCAAATCATAGAGGCTCTATAGGTAATGGGGACCATTGCTTCCTAAGGGATAGGAATGATCCAAATGGGTATTGGTAGCCACCTACCTTTTTCACCTAGACCTCCAACTGGTTTCATCAATTTCCTTTATTATAACACAATTTACAATTTTTAGCATTTTTTCAGGTCCTAAACTTTTGAGGCTATTTTGACTCCCCTAAAGAGCATTATTTTGAGGTCCGTGACAAGCTCGTCTCCATAGACAAGGGCATGTTGCAAATATTGTAGTACTCGGAGAGACCTTTCTAACAAGGTATTGTGTGCACCAAACGAAGATCATATGACCAAGTTATGACCCAGGAAGTTAATTGTCCAACTAACCCCAATAGGGCCCACAAACTCTTAGCGTTAAAGTTTTGGTTGTTTAAAATTTCCTAAAAGACAATTGTTAAATAAAATTTAAATTTAAATAAGACACTAACATTATATATTCAAATTATATATTTAAAATATATTAAAC
>APFE030745348.1:25083-54607 GCA_000404065.3 Pinus taeda
TCCAATGGGCAACTTTGGAAATGGTCCTGAAGATAGGAATCCCCAGGTATTTGAAGGATTCCCAATCCCAAGACCCTTCCATTTGGAGAATCCTTGCAATATCAAATAGTTCCCTGGCCGAGCAATTCCAACTATATACTGTGCTTTTAGTATAATTGATCTTGCTGCCTGAAACTTCTCTGTAGCTGTCCAGCTCCTTCTTGAAGGATTTTGCAGAGTTTATGCTTGCCCCACCCAACAAAAGCGTATCATCAGCAAATTGGGAATGGTTTATGTCTTTGACCTGATGAACCATTCGGAGTCCAGGAAGGATTTGAGACTGGAGATTATGATCCAGTTGGAAGCTGAGAACTGAGGCTTGGATCGCGTAGAGAAGCGGGGACAAACGGCTCTGAGTCCCCTAGAGGCTTGGAAGAAATCTGAAGGACGCCCATTTACTAAAGGCACAATCCAAGGAGAGGCAATGCAGGCCTTTATCCAGTTAATGATAGCTGGTGAAAAGCCCATTTTATCCATTACCATAAACATGAATTCATGCTTTACCCTGTCAAACGCATTTGCCAGGTCAAGCTTAATCACCATACCTTTTTCCTTTCGGTGATAGCTTGAATGAACAGCTTCTTGCACCAGCACTATATTTTCAAGAATTTTCCTCCCTTTGATGAAACCACCTTGATTTTCAGGAATAATGGCAGGAAGGATTTTTTTGAGGCGGTTGGCTATAATTTTGGTTATAAGCTTGTAGCTGGAGTTGCACAACGAGATTGGCCTGAATCTGCTGAAATTAGCTGCTCCTTTCTCCTTTGGTATCAAGGCCAGAAACGCTGAATTGATGCCGCCTCCGATCTTGGCACAAGATTGGGATTTCTTAACCATTCTCAGAAGGTCAGAATTGATTATATCCCAACAGGACAGGTAGAATCTAACAGGGAACCCATCCGGACCCGGAGCTTTGTCCGATTCCATACTGTCCAAGGCTCTTATGAGTTCATTCATGCTGATAGGGGCCATCAGCATAGCGTTGGTAGGATCTTAGACACAATGAGGGATCAAATTCATCGGATAGATCTGGGGATCCAAAGGGGGTTCGTCCGGGGCTGAGTAAAGATCTTTAAAGTAACTGTGAGTTTCCCGCTTTATTTCTTCAAAGTCTTTGACCACCACATCTTGATGGTGAATTTCTTTAACTGATTTGAATTTCTTGCGGGCTTCAGCGTGCTTGTGGAAAAAGCTGGTATTTTTGTCCCCAGCTTGTAACCAGAGAGCTCTGGATTTCTGCCGCCAAAATTCTTCTTCTACCCTGCTTGCTTTGTGAAAATCTTTTTGCAGGTTAATTTCTCTCTGAAGAAGGTCTTGGGTGACTTCACTATTTTCCAACGACATTTGGTGGATAGCTAGGTTGTCCATGGCCACTTTTATGTTGGAGGAGGGGGATTTCAGTGTTCTTGCCCAGTCCTTGAGTCTTCTTTTGAGCCTCCTCAGCTTTTCTTCCCATACATAGAAGGGGGAACCTTGAACCGGTCTTTTCCAGACTTCAGAAACCATCTCTTGGAACCCCTCATGCTGAAGCCATAATGAGCTGAATCTGAAGGGAATGGGCCCAAGATTTTCTTCCGTGGAGAGCTCAAGAATAATGGGTTTGTGATCCAAAGTGCTGTTTGGCAAAATTTTGGACGAAGCCGTGAGACCACAGGTCAGGAAAGAGGTTTGAACCAGAAAACGGTCTAACCGAGCTGCAATATGATTTGGACCCACTCTTTTGTTGGACCATGTGAACTTCCCGGATGAGGGCTTGATATCCTCTAGATCCCATCCGAATATGAGATCTTCAACCCATTCTCTTGCTGGGTCCCTAACCGGGGATCCTCCCCTTTTCTCATTTGCAGCAAGAGTAACATTCATATTCCCAGCTATGATAATGTTTTCAGGGTTATTCAGAGAGAGATAGGACGAAATTGAATCCCAGCATAGTTTTTTCTCAGAAGGGAGAACATGAGCATAAATATTGAACAAACTTACTTGATGGCCGGAGTCTTTGTGGAGGAGCTTCGTGAATATCCAGTGGGTGGAGTTCTCTTTTTGAAGCAGGTCATATATATTGCTGTCCCAGAAGGTAGCGATTACTCCGGAGGCGCCTCTTGCACTGACAGCACAACCAATACCTTTTCGCCAGAAGGATTTGCTGGTATTAAGGAGGAAATTTTCCTCCAACTTTATCTCCTGGATTAGAAGGATTTCAGGCGAATACATTCTGACTATATCTTTGAGGGCATCTTCTTTTAGCTTGCTGCCTAATCCTCTGCAATTCCAGGAGACGTACTTCATTATTTATTGGCTTGGGGGGTTGTGGCTCCTTTTGGAGCCGGGCCATGCTTGCGCCCAAACCTTGTATTCATCATTCCCTTGAGATTTTTTTGGGATCCTTGAAGAAAATCCCTATAGGTTTTCTCCTCTCTTAGTTTCTTCTTGGATTTTCGCCCCCTGGATGACTTGATAGGGGTGACTTGAGAGCTGTCTGACTCATCGGTTCTTCCTTCTGAGTCTTCATCCGATTCGGAGGCCAGGCTTATGTGATCTTCATTATCTTTGTTTCCTTCAATGCCTCCTGAGGCTGGGGGGGTGATTGTTTCAGTACCCTTTCCTTTTGCTTCCTTCATTGGGTTTTCAGTTGCTTCTTGAGTCTCGATGGATTCTGCATTCCCACCAGAGGAGGTCCCCACTTTTGGATCTTCATTGTTCTTCAGATTGGACTTCGACTTCTCCCCTGAACCAGAATTTTTCTTTTCTGTTGGTCTTGGGATAGCCTTTCCCCTTTTGATTTCTTTCCATCCCTCCTTGTCCTCCTTAGTCCCGACTTGAGATTTGGGGCAGTTCCGTAGGAAGTGTCCGTGTTCATGACATGTTCTGCACTTGAACAGAAGTTGTTCGTAGTCCAGCTTTTGATAGTGCTGCCATTCTCCCATTGTGATTTTAATTGCTTCGGGAAGCCCAGCCTCTAAGTCAACCTCCACACAAATTCTTGCACAAGTGTATTGGCCTTTAGTATCTGCTTTGTCAATGAATCTGCCCAGACCGTTCCCAATCTTTTGCAATGACTGATAGCTCCAGTAGTGGATCGGAAGGTTGGGGAGCCTAACCCAGACTAGAACTTCGTTCGGAACATCTACTGAGGGATCAAAGTCCGGGGTCCATTTATTGAGGTACAGACCCTGGTTTCCCATGAAATACGGTCCATTCCTGAAAACCAGATCCCGGTCTTCTTTGGTGGTGAACTCGAAAATGAAGAAACCTCTCCCTACCGGATAACAGATCACACTGTTCTTCAACTGAGGCCTCCAGTTGCGTTGAATCCAATCGTCCGTGGTTTTAGTAGAGGGCCAGCGCCCCATGAATTGCCCGACCAATCCTCTATCAGCAAGGGCAAGAGCAATTTTGATCGGTTGATCTTCTTGCAGGGCTATCTCAGGGACTTCCTCGAGTTTTTAAATGAATTTTGGGATATCTGGGGCAGGGCGTTTCTTTCCTTTCTGCGTTAATAATCACCGGAAGGCTTCTTCAGAGGATAGTGGAGGGGTGGGAGAGGATTCCCCACCCCAGGATCACCCATGGCTGCCTCACAGGAGCGCAACCTAGAATCTCAGATGCCTCTGCGACCTTTCAACTCCAAGAAAATAATCTGCAGTGCTCAGAAAAGCACCAGCGGAATACTCACCACTACAGAGAGAAACGGATCCAGGGAGGAAGCCGGATCAGCCGCCTGTGGAGATATTGTTTAAGGTTGTGTCCGGATGTTATTCGTTTGCGTATATTTAATTACGAAGGTATTAATGAGCTAGTATATAGTTTATAGGATATTTAATGTAGTGGGTTGTATAAATATTAAATATTTTATGATAATATATTGTAGTAGGATATAATAAATAATCATTTCATAATGAATGGGAGATATTCCTTTATGTTATGGAATATAATTAAAAAATTATTAATTTTATTATTATTATGTATAAAGTTACCCCTATAAATATAGAGTAATATTGTTGATTAATGATATCCTTTATTTATTGGAAATAATTAAAAATTAAGTAATTTATTATAATTATTTAAAAGTTATTATAAAGTTGACTTGATGTGTGTATATTTTTATAAATATTGAGATGTGAAATAATGGTATAAGATATATATATAAAAAAAAAAAATTTGATAATTCTATTTACAACTTTAAAAATAGTTTATAGGTCTATAAAGTAATAAAAAATGAAATAAAAATTTCAAAAATTAATTTTAATTTACAAATTAATTGAAAATCAAATTCGTTTGACTAAAAATGATTACAATATAATCTGCCTATCAACAAATATAATAAATAAACGTCATTTGTATTTATGTTATACAATTTTTTTAATGTAAAATTGGAAAATCTGTTATAATTTAATTTTCACTACTATCTTATATAACAAATAAATATCATTTATATTCATGTTCTATAATTTAATTTTTATATATAAAATTGCAAATCTATTATAATTTAGTTTTCACTGCTTACTTTCTTGTCATGGGTACACTTATTTCCTTGTAAAGAGCTAATTACAAAAATGAAAACTCATATCTTGCACTTATTTTCTTTAGATACACTCATTTACAAAAATTGAATAAATATCGAAAAAAATGAAAACTCTTAAAAAAAAGATATGATTATGAGAGTGCAATGATTATATGGGAGGACAAGTGAGGCGAGGACAAGTGAAGCATTTCATCGCATGTCATAAAAATTCTAAACATTGAATCCCACACAATAAAAAGTATAGACATGATTTTTTATATAATTCGAATTAATATTTGTTAGTACACAAGTGTGGAATTAAACTTGAGCTATAAAAATGGTTTAGAAGTATGATTTGGCTTTGTTAGTTTGTGTCATAGAAAAATCATAAACATGATTTTGATATACAGTTTGAATGATTATATGCAGAACGTAAGTGTGGCATTTGAGTGATATCAACTTGAGATGTAAAAACTGTCTTGATGCGTGATTTGGGTATTTATTGTGTAGTATTAGTTTCTCTAATAAAAATGTATAAATATGATTTAATAAAAAAATTAGTTAGTATGATATAATATATTGTGATATATTATTAATAATTTTTAATTTATTTTTTATGATCATTTTTTTATTGTTGTCATAAGAAAATTTGATCTCTTTCTAACACACTCAATTCTTTAATGCTTGATTAAGGTTTTAGAGTACTTAGAATTAACTTCTTTGGTCAACTTAAGGAAGTGAGATTATGTAACTATCTCTTTTCTAATATCAAAATTTTGTAAATGTAATTAAAGGACAAGAATGATGGAGAGCCAATATGGATGTCTTTCCAAGCTATTTGATGTAAATATTCTATGTAATCAAATTATAAATTTGTTGAAGATGAAGGAGAGGACCACCCTATATGGATCCTAACTTCTAAAAGGATAGCATGCTTGTTGAAGCTTGTGAGGGAGATAGGTAAGTTTCCTATCTTCCCTAAATTTAATGATTTTAACCCCTAAAGTTCAATTTGAACTACCCAATTGCCTAAGAAATTATGAGAGAGATGGGGGAGGAGGTATAGGACTACCCCAAGTATGGGTTGCATACCATGTGGCAGTCCATAGTTGACTCTATAGGTCAAGGAGGGACCCTAGACCATTCACATGTGAGGCAACATTGGTAAGAAGGGCATTACTAGCTATTGTAACAACAGACACCTAGAGGAAGAGACATTGGTCCTTGTGATGCCACAAAGTGGTGACAGTGTGTGAATGTGAATCGACGAATGCATGGGGTGCACCTACGACTACTGATCCTTGAACTTACTGTGAACTAGTAACCTATGAATTGTGTGTGTATATTTTGTGGTAAAAAAACATTGGGAACAGGAAGGATTATTGAGGGATTCATTGAAAGTAATGAAGTGGCTTCCAATTGTGTTGTGTAGGCCCTTATTAGCCTTACTTAGTTGTTTAAATACCCAATTGTTTTAGCTGAGGAAATTAGTGAGGAACCTTTACCTTGAGTTGAGTAACCCAAAATGAAGTTTGTTTTATGGTTGCTTTGTGCATGAAAAGTATTTGTAAAAGGGAGGATCACTGAGGGAACCATAAGAGGTGATGAAGGGGTCGGATCTCCCTTTGTGTTATGCAGGCCCTCATTGGCCATACTTTATTGTGTGAGTAACCTAAACTTAGTGTTTGATAGGTAACACTCTTATATCTTGTTTCATGTTTTCTACAAGTGAAGGAGAATGACCTCGATACTTTTTACCTTGAATTAAACCCTTGGTTGAAATTCCTTGAGAGAAGCATCCATAAAAAACCGGACCCAAATCATGGGTGGCCAACTACAAGAAATCTAGAGTGTAGTTGTGCTTATGATCTGATAGAGAGTGGCCATCCATTCCTCAGTTTCCAACAAATATAGGTGGAACATATAAGTATAATTCTTTCTTCCTGAATGAAATGGTCATGTTGCTCTATGTTTCATGTTTGAATGTTATGTTGGTACAACTTATATATATGCAATAGTAGGTTGAAGGCTACTGTAATGTTATATTGAATCAGTATGAATGATAGTGAGTTGAGTAATTAGCATAAGTTGATTGAATGTTGATTTACAATCCTTTTATGAGAATGGATGTTGTATTCAAATGGAAGCCTTCGCTTCTGTTATCTTTGATTATGATGTGTTGCATTTTCATGAATTGTGACATTAGCCCTAGATTGTAATGCTTACACTCTTTAATGTTTCATGAATTTTATCACGATGATTTGTTGCGTATACTATAATGGTATAGTGAATATGTGTGATGGAAGGATCTTAAGGCATTGTAAGCCACACAAAGAAGTTGGATTGTGAGACTCCTTGATTTGGAAATGATGGGAGCAAGAGGCTTGGATTTTCCTAGTTAGAGGCAGGAAGTTCAACCTCCTTAGAGGAATTTAAAGAGTTGGAATAATGGAAGGTGATAGTGAAGCAAAAAATAAGATTCATTAGAGAAATTTGGAATTTTGGAGCATTGACCCTAGCCCCCAATTACATGGCCTAACAGGAGTTAGGACCAAGAGCCAACGTGTGAGGGGGTTTAGCAAAACATTGGCCCCGTAAGAATGGAGGTAAGGCTTTTTGGGAATTTCCTAATATGGCATGGCTCTAGTCCACAAGTTACCACTTGACCACAAAAAATTTGTTGATATAACATGTTAATTATTGTACCAAATTATCACAACATTAGAAATATTGAAGGATGATGCTAGCATGAAATTAGACGTGATGATGTGGCAATGTTAGATGGAGGCATGTGTCATCTAGATTGGTGGTTTTGGCGTGGCAACTAGGTAGATAGAAGTGACACGTGATACATGCTAGAAGTGCCATGTGTTCAAGGATGTGCTAGTATTGGAAGCATGTTAGGAAGTAATTGGATGGTTGAGACATGAGGTGGAAAGTTTAGTAAGCGATTGGCCTATCGACTTATCAGGAAGTTGTAAGAGTTTGCAGTTGTAAAAAAATTCACTGCTGTATCGATATCCTAGTAATTGGCACTACGACAATGCCATATTAACTATATCAGAAACCTTAATATATTGGTAATATGACTATGTCAAAGTATTTTTTGTATGGCTATATCGGAGTAACGATGTTATGGCTATTTTCCATTTCGACGATATGGCTATATCCGAGTATCAGTCATTTGGCTATATTGGAGTAATAATGATATGGATATATTGACATATTTGCGGTATGGTTATATCGGAGTATTCGAAATATGGGTGTAATGGCTTATTGGCCCTATCAGATATATCAATATATTGACGATCTTTCGTTATGCTAAGTTCCATTGCCATGGATACTAATGATTTTCTCGTTTGTTTTGTGACGAGATACGATATGCTTTATGATTTTGTTTACCTTTAATTTGCAATATAGCCTTCAACATCAGAGTTAGTTCCTCCGAACTGTCATAACTGTGAGGACGTGTAATGTAACATGTAACTCAAAATTTTAGATGAGAAGTCGAACGTTGACTGAGATCTCTTTTTTCTCGAGCGCTTTTTTTCTTTAGCTGAAGCTCTAATTTTATTCGATGTTATTTAACCATTTATATATATTCACAAGTTTATTAATTAAAATGATATCGATTAAATTCCAGGTTTTTTTTTAAAATTCCCATTAGTACAATCTACTGAGAATAAGCTTCCTTAGTAAAGTAACTCATGAGTAATAGTATCCTGTACTTGGAAAAAAAACACTAAACAAATCTAGTCAAAAATTTATATATTTTTGAAAAAATCAAACTTATCAAATTAATTTTTCCAAATGTTATCAATTAAATGTTTAGTTGTATTTCTGGTTCCGTTCAACGCTAACTTAGGCTTTTCCTTTTGATTTTACTACAGTTGTCTTAAATGTTGCTCAGCCAATGTTCATCATCTTTCTGTATTTAAGAAAAGATAAATGTGGATGTTCAATACCTGAATTGGAGAATCAATACCTTTCTGAGCGATGTAAGTGGTGCACGCGAAAGGTCGGCAATTACATAAATGTTAAAAACAAAAGCGTCTGTCAGTAATTTCCGTGCTATACTTTAGCTTTTTGCTTTTGTCGAGGTCCCACCCAGGCCTGGAATTTGACCTCTCGCTATATTTTGCTTTTGTGGAGGCCCCACCCAGGCCTGGAATTTGACCTCTCGCTATACTTTAGCTTTTTGCTTTTGTCGAGGTCTCACCCAGGCCTGGAATTTGACCTCTCACAGAAAGTTTTGGATTTCAAAACACAGAAGGGTGTTATAATAAATAAAATGTTAAAATGACTTTCAATTTTAAAATTAAACCGTGAATATTATGAATATTATAATACCTCATTTAACTATATTTACAAGTTATATTGCATTACATTAATTTTATAATACCTCATTGAACTATATTTACAAGTTATATTGCATTACATTAATTTTATGTTAATAAGTTGGTGAGAATTTTAACACTGTATTTATGCTCTTATTTATTAGGATACTAATTTTCTATGAATAAAAATAGTTGGTATAAGTTTATAATTAGTATTTTTTTTTTGATTCTTATTTTGAAATTAACGAACTTGTTTAGTTATCATCAACAAATATTAAGTTTTTATTAAATCTAGAATATACACACAAATAATAAGTTCACACTTCTATCCTTCCATCCTTCTCGACTCCCACCCAACTCCACTTACGGAAACATCAATTCGATGGGGATTGCGATGGGATGTCTGCATATGTTCCTACTTTGGAATTGGCATCATTAAGTGATTGGAGCGAGCAAATCCAAAGAACAACCCAACAGATTGTCCAGTCCAATCCTTATGGTTATACTTTCAAAGATTTCATCGTACAATTTCATACCTCCTGAATTGCAATTGTCTGCAAATTCTGACAAGCATAGAATCCATTTCTCAGTTGATGCGCATTTAGTATTAAAGCATGCTTTGGAGGCTGACACGGTGGTTCCTACAACATTTTATTTTCTCGGCACTTTCGAATTGATTCTAATTTTCTTCACACTTTAGAATTCATTTTAATTGAAATTTTCCCGTATTAAATAATTGATATTCAAATCCAAATTTGGTAATTATACCGAAATTTATTTAGTGGTAGTTTAGTGTACCTTCTGGCAAATATTTGTTATAGCTTATTGCACCTTTTCGCAATTATTTATACTAGCCGAACAACATAATTCCTCATTGGTATAGAAACTAGCAATTGCACCAAATGTTGCAAAGGAAACGTCGTAAGGCATAAATTTGAGAAAAATCATGATATATAAAAAAAACCATTGAAGATAGGAATTAGTAAACAAATTGTCATTCAAGCTAGAAGATAAATACAAATCACTTACATTATATGAAATTGACAAATTTTATAACCTTTCCAAAATAGGTTTCCTCTTAATGTTCGAAGATGCTCTTTCAAGTTCCAATAGAACCCTTGTTACTTGGGGGCTTGCTTAAGTCAATAAGTCATTTGCAACATTTGTTTCGAGTGCGTTAAAGGTCCATGTCCACCCCTTGGAAATTATTTGTGCTATACGGGGTCCATAATTATCATAGGCATGGTTGATCGAAGGAAAGTTAAACGTTTTACATCTTTCAAAGTTGTTTGATGAGGGGTAGGGTAGAGTGTCAGTTGTATTTGACGGCTAAATTGTCACACGACCAAACCAAGCATGCTCCTCCTTCTCAATATATTTCTTGATTTCAGGGTCTGGAGGGCCTTCCATCTATCATCATACAAATAGAAACCTTTACACGTTTTCTCACCTGCGGAAAAAGTGCCATATAATTACCAACTAAAGAATAACACAGACTATTGCGCACAACAAAAATCACAGAATGAAGCTAGCAACGACAATACATATTTGATTTTAATTCCAGAATGAAAAATACATTTGCTTGAGAAAGAAAGAACTATAATGTAGGATGTAGGATGCAACAGATATGGGGAAAAATGAACTTTTCAACTTACCTGTAAGGTATGCTGATTACAACGAAAATATCAAGGTCTGAATCTTGAACCGTGATTTCCTCTCCTAAAACATCACATCTGGAAAGAAAACCATCTCAACTATATCCTTATCCATTAAGGAAATTGGCTGCCAAAAGTGAGAAAACATACTATAACAATTAGTTCAGTCCTAACAAAGTGGTATGAAATAAAACAGAAATGAAGAAAATATTTCCAAATAATAATGTACTGCAACAGAAGTAAAAATTACTTTGCCATCAACAATCAAACCAGCCATGCTCCTCGACTTCTCGATATATTTCTTGATTTCAGGGTCTGGAGAGGCCTTCCATCTATCATCATACAAATAGAAACCTTTACACGTTTTCCCACCTGCGAAAAAAGTGCCATATAATTACCAACGGAGTAGTCTACCTAGGCGGAGGAATTGTCGGGTTTCCATTGCCACCTAGAAAAACGTCCAGCTCCGGCCGTCGGCAATCCCTCCGCCACGCTCCCCTAGCTCCGCCACCCTCCGTCCACTGCTCCGCATTAATTTCCTGACAGAATCACCACCGCGTAGAGTTAATGCAATTTCCAATTCGAATTTGGAAACTGCGGGTTTCTCCCCCAACCAACTCGAGGTGGCCCCTGCAGCTCACTCACGTTCCTCCTCGACTCGGCGCACCTCACATGTAGAAATTTTGATTGAAGTTGTTTGCTGGAAACCCAATCTAAAACCTGTGCCATCATTATTTCGACAAAATGGGGAGGATCTGTCCCATACATAATAGGAAAATATTAACTTCAGAGAGGGTTTGATCCAGGGAAACACGTCAGAGATCGAGGTGAAGGTGAAGGTGAAGCGTTATGGCCGTTGAATTTCAATAGTTTCAGACCCAGATTCTATCAGGTGAGTTGAATTTCCATGAGTTTACCTCCAAAATTTGAAGATCAACCGCTAAAATTAATGGGGGCTTTAAATTTCTACAGCTGGAATTGTGTTTTGGACTAGTTTCTTGTTTAAGCGTTAGGGTTTCTGTTGTTTTTGGGAAAATTCGAGCTGAAATTGAAGAACGCTGGAGGTATGGGCAGGGGAGAAATTGCCTACTTAATAAACAATTGAAATTTCAAGTTTCTCTCTGGCTTTAAAAGATTAGGTTTTTTGGGTGTGCTTCATTTACAGTTGAATTACGTCTCCGATATGTTTTGGCTAAAGGCTTAGGGATTCGTTATCTTACGTTAAACTGTGACTTAGGGTTGTGGAATTGAAGGGTTTTATTTTTTCAGTGTTTATGTGGGTAAATTAGCTGCAAGTCTGTTCGCTTCTGAATGCTGTCGTCTTGATTTATGCAGGTTTATGGTTGAAAATTCTTTAAAATTGTCAAAGGCTTCGTAGTGGAAATTATGATTTTGAGGATTTTGAGCTGAAGCCTTAAGGATTCGTTGATTTTTGCGATGGTAAGATTCGCTTGAATTTATATTTCATGTTATAGTCTTCCATTTGCAACGTCTTTTGTTTGTTTGTTTGGTTAAATTCCCTTTTGTGCAAGACCCTTATGGGACAGGAACTTGGCCTCCTCTGCCTCGTACCTATGATAAACCGTCTAGACACAATTAACAATGAAATGTCACAACAGAGTACAATTTACCTGCATAATGTTCTTCGGGTGAATACAACCAAAGCCAATATAATGAAAATTCGGTTTATCATAGTAACCCACTTGACTATTTGTATTTGTGAACTTTGCTTAAAATTGCTTTCATTTTTCCCGGTTATCTTAAACCATATAGTTTCCGATATTTTTGGTTTTTGGCTTCCTTGTGTTAGATTTGTATCTTTCAACTTAATGGATTAATTTTTTTCAGGATGGAGGCTTTTGTGATTTGAATTGGGTTGAGCTTTATTTTCTGGTATCATCGCATTGAAATTCTTTGTCAATATTTCAAATCATCAAGTACAGATTATCCTTATAATTAATTTATTTTTGGTAAAGCTCCTTGTGGCTAAAATCTGTTACCTACTTATTCAGCTGATGATGACAAAGATTTTTCCCTGACAACCTTCTATATAGTGTTGTTCCCAATTTCATTTGGTGGATCATTTGTGTTAGACAGGGTGGTTTTCAAATTCATTTGATGGAGCCTTCGCTTTGGATTTGAAATGCCCTCACTCTTAAATTTTGGATGGACTGTCAAATTAATCTCATAAAATGATGATATTGTTGGCCGTTAAAGAAGCGTTTCAATGTACTTTATTTTAGCAAGCATTTAATTGATCTCAAATATCAAAATTAACTAAATGTGATAAAATCTTCAAGGACAGGTGTAATGTTGAACTAGCACTAAGGAAAATTATTCTATAGTCGAATGAATTTGCTACAAGGTTGCAAAATGTTATTTAATTTTCAGAATTTTCTTTAATTTTCAATTTACCATCCCACGATCCATCATTGAAAATGCAGTGGTTCTGGCCCGCTTGAAGGAAATAAAGATTGAATTTCAACCAGTGGATTGAGTGGTCAGTGTAACGGAACCAACACAAATTTTAAATCATTGGTTGAGACCTTATATGATTCAAAGCGTCAAAGGTCCTTGACTTGTAAGCTTTATGGGGAACTTTTGGAGCCACTCCAGGAAAGAGGGTTCAGATGAGCAAACAAGAACCCAAGTCGACAAGAACCCAAGTCGAGTATAGTAAAAGGAAGAGACTATTAGTTGTCGATGAGAATTAAAGACCAAGGATAATTTCTGATCTTCTCGATGAGCTTTCCATTAGGGTTCTTGCCAAGGTACCTCGTGGATGCTATTCCAAATTGAAGTTGGTCTGTAAAACATGGAATCACATATTAAGGGATTCAGAGATATTCTAATTAAGAAAAGAGATTGGTTTCTTTGAAGAATGGCTATACATTTTGATGAAAGACGAAGAGGAAAAGCTCAGCTGGAATGTTTTGGATCCGTTATCAAGTAAATGGCACAGCTTGTCACCTATGCCGGCTTTTACATATGAGGAGGAATTCAATCAAGCTGCACGATGGAGTTTATGGAATGCAATGGGAGCATTGGTTACAGGCTAACAGGTTTTGTGAAGGGATCGTTTGGACGGAAAGATTCTCTAGATAGAACAACTTTTTGTGGTTGTGCCGTAGGGGCCATTAATGGATGCCTCTATGTTTTGGGAGGGTGTGCTAAAGCATTTGCTCTCAAATCTGTCTGGCGTTATGATCCTCGAATAAATGCATGGACAGAAGTCACACCTATGACCACTACAAGGGCTTATTGTAAAACAACTTTCCTGAACAGGGCTTATATAATTTTATATATGATTTAATATGTGTTATTTCCATTAAACAATCTGCTTGAGTGGAAGATGAAAGAGTACAATGGAAGCAATATTAAAAAAAGTATACAAGACCAATCAACAACTACAAGAGGACCCAAGTGCATTAGATAAATTTGTGTGGAAAAATGATCTATTGTAGTATCGAGATCACCTATATTTATGTAAGAGTTTCCAACTCAAACTAAGGTACACTTTTCATATAGGAGATTCAAGGTTCTTGAAAACTTAGTACAAGATCAAGAAGGATTTTCTGGGAAGGTTTTAAAGTGATGTTCAAAAGTTTGTGCTTAATTTTTTGCTTTTACAACATAATAAGAGAGATACAATCAAGTCACCAAGTCTCCTATAACCATTATCCACACTAAATTTCTAGGAAGAAGTTTCAATGAATTTTATTTCATGTTTACCAAATTTGAATGAAATAATGTTATCATGGTAGTAGTAGAAGAACTAACAAAGTATTTCTATTTCTACTATCTTTCACATCTTTTTAAATCAAATACCTACGAGATTAATGAAAATAGTTCAAAAACTACATGGAATCCTTGAGACTATATTGTAAGTGATGGGGATTCATTTTTCATCGGAAACTTTTGGTCCAAAATATTTTCTTATTTGGGTGTTCAATTGTCTCAACTCATCGTATCATCCTTAATCCAATGGGAAAACTAAGGTTGTGAATAAATGTTTAGAATGTTATCTTCATTTCTTTGCATCTGATAAATAAACACAATGGGTCAAGTGGTTTCCTTTGGTAGAATGGTGGTACAACACATCCTTACAAACTTCATAAAAATGTCTTCATTTATGTCACTTTATGGATATCATCCTTCATCCATCACATCACCCTAGAAAGGGACTCTAAAGGTTCTATAAGTGCATGGCCAAATAGGGCACCAACAAGAGGTTCTCAAAATATTGAAGGACAACTTAATTATAGCACAAAATAGGATGAAACAAAAAATATATTAATATTGCAATGAAGGAGAATTTGAAGTAGGGGATTGGGTATTTTTGATGCTACAACCATATAAACAAATGTCCCTCAAGCAACAAAAGGAGGACAATAAATTAACATTTAGGTGTCATGTCCCCTATAAGGTGTTGCAGAGGATGAGAAGTATGGCTTACAAATTGGAGTTTACTCCATATTCACATGTATATATTATCTTCCATGTTTCTATGTTTCCACAATTGCAATTACTAGATATTTATCTCCTAGCAAATTGCAGTTTATTTGTCTTTTGTTAATTATTAATGGAAAATAACTATAAATCCACTTATTGCAATCTCCAAAGAAAAAATGTTGCTAAATATAAAAATTGGAACTTAGAAATATGCACACACACAATAAAAATTGACATCGTTGTTTTTGGACAAATGTCCCTGGAAAAACTGTGAAGGGAAAACTAGTGCAGTAGATGATGGTTATATTATTATAAATTCTTCAACAATTCAAGAGTACAATGATATGCTTACCTCTCACTGACAAAGATCCATTTAATACTAGAAAAATAAATTGGAGATAAATTGTCTCCCTCTGCAATCAACTTACCCTCCTACTAGCCACTTGCACTCCCTTTTTGGAAACTAGCAACTGAAACATTGATTCTCCAACAAAAAGCACTGGGAAATTTGGCTACTCACACTAGTTGTAGCGGCCTCCTTTGTAAATGAATTTGGCTTCCTCTTCCTGTCTCCCAGACACTAGAAAACACTGAGGAAAATTCCTCCAAACTCTTGCTCTCAAATCTTTGTTTATCCCTCTGCCTCTGATGCTTCCCTAGCTTCAATTGTGCCCTTGGTGAATAACTGCAATTGGGTAGCCAAACTGCTCACCAAATACTCTATGCACTCCCCAATCCCCTAGACCCACTCTTATAATCTCTTGTTGGAGTCTCAGCTGCCATGATTACATCTCAATTAATGCTAAAATCAATTTGAATTCATCATAGAAGCCTCCAGAGAAAAATTGAACTTCCCCAATTATGGCTAATTAATTTAATTGAGATGTCTCCAAGTCTTTTCTCATGAAACGTTTTCTGGGTTTTGGAGATCTTATGTTCCTTAGCCTTTTCTGGATTTTGGAGATCTTGTGTTCCTTAGCCTCTTAGACATCATAGAGTCTAGAACACATGTCCATTGCTACCATAATATAACAACTTCTTGCTTAACAAGGGTGATTGGTAACAAGATCACAATCCCAACTATTTTAGCAGAAATGAAGAAGGAAAAAAATCATACTTGAACCAAAAAATATCCTTGAAACAAGTAGCTATAAAAATAAGCAATTATTGAGTACCTCATCAAATGGAAGAACCTACCAGTAGAAGATGTGATATGGGAAAATAAATTATTCATGCATAAAAAACAAAATGTATTCATGTGTTGATTGTTTGATGGGAGTGACATGTAGAGTTGTAAGGCAAATCCCCATGCTAAGCATAAAACCTCTTATTATGCTTGTTATAGCCCTTTTTTGCCACCTTATGTCAACAAGAGTAACCTAGTGTCAACCCCATAAAGTTGTTGTTCTAAATTTGTTTCTCTTTCCCCTTGTTTGTAACCTTCTAGTAGCTTGTTTCTTCCACAGACCTATCATCTTATCACCCATCACTCCATTACAATTATATAGTTCATCACTTGTTTAAATGTCAAAGTGAAGTATTGGGTGCTAAACCTTGAATCTTATGATTTACATATGTCCTGACATAATATTTAAGTTACAATTGTCACTAAGCAATGAAGCTTTGAGAGCTTGGATGGGTCATTAAAATTGTAATTCTTCTTTTGAAATATATAATATTTGTTTTCTTTTACAAATGATAAGCGATGTAAAAATTTGACTTTTTTTCAAGGTGTTTTTGAATTACCTTTTTAGAACAAGTTTAAACCCTTTGAAAGAGCTAGGAAGGATTCAATTTTGATCATTAATCTCTATTAGTCTCATCACACTTCATATTAGTTTTAAAATCACTTTATGTTTTGGATAAACTATTGCATCTTTACATATGATACCCTTGCCAATGAATTTGGAAAACACCTTACACAACAACTTGGTATGAAATTATGCCTTTCAAAAAATACGTTGATCCATTTTCATAATGAACAATTTGATGAATGTACGGTTACTTGAAACAAGTGCATTCTTTAGCCTTGGTGGGTTTGAAAGGGATTCTTAGTGAAAAGAACTTAACATAGTGAATGCAATGAGGGGGCTGTTAATTCCTTCGGTGCTCAACATGGAGTTGATAACATTTATATACACTATTACTTAGTGTATAACAACAACACCACTCCTAAAACCATATATAAGTCCCTTTTCTTTACCCTTTTCATTTCATAAAGACAAGCAAGGTCTACTTACAGAATTGTTAGCAAAATTGAGTGAAAACGAAAAAATAAATGTCCAACATTTAAAGCTGAAAGCAGGAAAACCAAACACATAACCTTTTATGCATAAAACTTATTTTTACTATGGACGTTTTATGTGGTGAAAAGTTTGGTATTTTGGGCTAAGATAAATTTATTCTTATAAACAAACCATACAAAACTAGCCAAAGAAAAGGTAAAACAAATACAATGCAATACCGCATGATTACTTTACTATCAGACAGATAAGACATATCTACAGAGCATGTAATACAAAGATCGTTGATTCACAATGTCAATAAAACTGTTATAAGGGACATTTTTATCGGTCCCATCAAATTCCAGCATCAACTACCAAATCGAAACGGAAAATGTGTTATATATAAATTCTGTTGTTATTTATGGCACAAGGAAACTTCCCTTCCAGCCCTTACCCATGCTTAGGTGCTATGGCTGCATAGAATTTTCATATTATGCATAACATTATTGCCAACAAAAACTACTATTGACCATCATCTCTGAAAATAATATATTAAGATATCCATATAAGGTCTTGGAAGAAGAGCTGTACAATATTAATCGATTGTTTTAGTAAGAGATGTAAACTCTTAGAGAGACAAAGCAATGAGTGGTTGTGAAAAACGGGGTTTCGAGTTAAAAAATAGCCCCATACAGTGAATCATGCTACCCTGAGCAGCTCTCCTTTCATGATATTTACAAACTACAGCTCCTCACAAAACCTGTTAGCCTGTAACCCGATGCTCCCATTGCATTCCATAAACTCCATCCCGTAGCTTGATTGAATTCCTCCTCATATATAAAAGTCGGCATAGGTGGCAAGCTGTGCCATTTACTCGATAACGGATCCAAAGCATTCCAGATGAGCTTTTCCTCTTCGTCTTTCATCAAAATGTAGTCATTCTTCAGAGAAACCGATCTCTTTTCTTAATTCGAATATCTCTGAATCCCTTTATACGTGATTCCACGTTTTATAGACCAACTTCAAGTTGGAATAGCATCCACGAGGTACCCTGACGAGAATCCTAATGGAGAGCTCATCGGGAAGAGCAGAAATTATCCTTGGTCTTTCATTCCCATTGACAACTACTAGTCTCTTCCTTTTACTACACTCGACTTGGGTTCTTGTTTGTTCATCTGAACCCTCTTTCCTAGAGTGGCTCCAAAAGTTCCCCATAAAAGCTTGCAAGTCAAGGACCTTTGACGCTTTGAATCATATAAGGTCTCAACCAATGATTTAAAATTTGTGCTGGTTCTGTTACACTGTCCACTCAATCTGCTGGTTGAAATTCAATCTTTATTTCCTTCAAGCGGGCCAGAACCACTGCATTTTCAATGATGGATCATGGGATGGTAAATTGAAAATTAAAGAAAATTCTGAAAATTAACTAAAATTCTGCAACCTTGTAGCAAATTCATTCGACTATAGAATAATCTGCCTTAGTGCTAGTTCAACATTACATCTGTCCTTGAAGATTTTATCACATTTAGATAACTTTGATATTCCAGATCAATTAAATGCTTGGTAAAATAAAGTACATCGAAACACTTCTTTAACGGCCAACAATGTCATCATTTTATGAGATTAATTTGACAGTCCATCCAAAATTTAAGAGCCAAGGCATTTCAAATCCAAAGCGAAGGCTCCATCAAATGAATTTGAAAACCACCCTGTCTAACACAAATGATCCACCAAATGAAATTGGGAACAACACTATATAGAAGGTTCTCCGGGAAAAATCTTTGTCATCATCAGCTGAATAAGTAGGTAACAGATTTTAGCCATAAGGAGCTTTACCAAAAAGAAATTAATTATAAGGATAAACTGTACTCGATGATTTGAAATATTGACAAAGAATTTCAATGCGATGATATCAGAAAATAAAGCTCAACTCAATTCAAATCACAAAAGCCTCAATCCTGAAAAAAATTAATCCATTAAGTTGAAAGATACAAATCTAACACAAGAAAGCCAAAAAAACCAAAAATATCGGAAACTATAGGGTTTAAGATAACCGGGAAAAATGAAAGCAATTTTAAGCAAAGTTCACAAATACAAACAGTCAAGTGGGTTACTATGATAAACCGAATTTTCATTATATTGGCTTTGGTTGTATTCATCGGAAGAACATTGTGTAGGTAAATTGTACTCTGTTGTGACATTTCATTGTTAACTGTGTCTAGACGGTTTATCATAGGAACGAGGCAGAGGAGGCCAAGTTCCTGTCCCATAAGGGTCTTGCACAAAAGGGAATTTAACCAAACAAACAAAAGACGTCGCAAATGGAAGACTATAACATGAAATTGAAATTCAAGCGAATCTTACCATCACAAAAATCAACGGATCCTTAGGGCTTCAGCTCAAAATCCTCAAAATCATAATTTCCACTACGAAGCCTTCGACAATTTTAAAGAATTTTCAACCATAAACCTGCATAAATCAAGATTGCATCGTTCAGAAGCGAACGGACTTGCAGTGCAGGTAAATTGTACTCTGTTGTCATTTCATTGTTAACTGTGTCTAGATGGTTTATCATAGGTACGAGGCAGAGGAGGCCAAGTTCCTATCCCATAAGGGTCTTTCACAAAAGGGAATTTAACCAAACAAACAAAAGACGTCGCAAATGGAAGACTATAACATGAAATTGAAATTCAAGCGAATCTTATCATCGCAAAAATCAACGGATCCTTAGTGCTTCAGCTCAAAATCCTCAAAATCATAATTTCCACTATGAAGCCTTCCACAATTTTAAAGAATTTTCAACCATAAACTTGCATAAATCAAGATTGCAGCGTTCAGAAGCGAACATACTTGCAGCTAATTTACCCACAAAAATACTGAAAAAATAAAACCCTTCAATTCCACAACCCTAAGTCACAGTTTAATGTAAGATAACCAATCCCTGAGCCTTTAGCCAAAACGGCCATAACGCTCCACCTTCACCTCGATCTCTGACATGTTGCTGCAGTTGCCGAAGATGAGAGAGAAACAATGGTTCCTTGACTATGCCGAGCGCTGGGTAGTTTGAAAAGTTAATAATGAAAACCAGATATTTGATCCAACGGTAGCAATTATTCGAATCGTCTAACATCAAATCAGACGGACGAAAACGATGACAGCAAAGACCACAGGAAAGTTCATCTAAGAGGGAACGCCTTACGGCGTAATTATTTGTTATAGCTTATTGCACCTTCTCGCAATTATTTATACTAGCCTAACAACATAATTCCTCGTTGGTAAATTTCTATAGATATTGGCAATACAACCCCCTTTAACATTTATTTGATTCAGTTTTATAAGAATATGGTAAGGTGTTATTAGCCATTTGATTATGTTGTGGGTGACATGCTGAAGTTGAAGATATTTTTCTTATTTTTTCTCCTTTCTTACACATCTCCTATTCCCATCCCATAACTCTTACAGAATATTTATAATAAAAACATGTGGTTGATGCAGGTAAACCCGCATTTACCAGGATCTTCAATGACCGTACATACATGAATGCATTTTCTAACTGATTCTCCCACAATCAGAGATGTCCCTTCAGCGCTGCTAGCAGATTAGTAATTGATACGGCTCTTTTGCTATTACACCCTACTACGCACACCACCATATATATCAACCAAGATAATAGTATCCGCACAGCACCATATATTTTAAAGGAAATCGAGCATCTTACTCATGGTACACGGACGGCTCCACACTGTTCTTCGCTGTCTTCGTAGGGAATTACGCCTTGAGTCCATCAATTGAAAATACGCTGCTCAGAATTAATCCACAGCCATACCATGCTCCTGACCATTTCACACACACAGGTTTATAATCACGAATTACGCAGCCCCAACGTTTACAACTCATTCAATACATATAAGCCGGCGCTACTACTCTCCATACGCGAGCATTCCACACAGTTAAACGCTACTGCTCCCCATACGCACGCATTCCACACAGTTAAACGCTACTGCTCCCCATACGCACGCATTCCACACAGTTCGAACATTCCTCAATCTTTTCGAACACCACGGAACCCCGCTCTGTAGTGGGCACCCTTTCCACGCACTGCACACAGATATAATTAACAGCGAACAATATATAATAAAAACTATGTAAGATATCCAGCACTGAGAAATTGTGCAATTGCTCGGTCAAATTCCCAAATTAGCGGCGTTCTCATGAAGCTATTAGAAACCAGACTTCGATCTGCCTCGGCGCAAATTCAACTGTTTGGCCAGCACGTTCTTCTCTTTTCTACTGTTCTATCAATTAAACTACAGGCCATACGCTGTACACCATTTAATCGCAGCGCATCTTGAAGATTAATGGGCAGCCCATGCAGGCAGTATTTACTATTATTTACAATTATTCACATACCACTCATACGATATCTGATAATAGTATAATGATCTTGATACAGGGCTGGGGATATCTAATATGCGCTATATTATTTCACCAACGCATCGCATGGAGATAAATGCGTTTAAAATGGAACGCACGGAGGCTTCACAAAATCTAAAAATGACCATTCAATGATTCTATACACAATGAATTAATTATGGATACATGCATAAAAAAAGAACCATTGCACTAAAATGCCAGAGATGTTTTGAAATTATGCTTTGACACCGTCTCCCTATCTGATGAGAGCTTTAGCTGCTTCATTAATTTATGATAATAATGGATATGTACATAATGATAGATCAGACCTTATCTCTTAGAAAAGCAAGATTTTTCCTTTTTTTCACAATGACTTAAACTTGAAGCTTTATTCCTTATTCCTTATTTTTTTAATCCTAATTTTAACTGAAAAATCATAAAAATCCTATCCCGATCATTTTTCTAATTATTCTCTCATATTCTTTTAGAAAAAGAATATTTACATAACAAAATACTAAAATTATCACACCCCCTCTTTATTCCAGATTTACAAATGAGGACGGTCTCGATGTCTCTCTGCATCAGTGGTGTAGAAATAATTAATATATCGATGAAAGTGCAAATAAAATAAATGTAAGAAAAGAATTATTCTGAGTAATTTTATATAAAAAAATATATAGAGAAAAATTAAATTATAAATTGTAAAATTAATTATGGAAATGAAAGTCTAATAATAAAAAAATATAAACCTCACGCTATCTTAATCGCACTAAAATATCAAAAAAATAACACACTTATTCATCTTATTTATATTTAACTCTTCCTATAAAATTACGAATCTGATAAAATTCAAATAGTTAAATTTGACACTTTTTCCAATGCCTCAATAAAATCTACCGGCATGATTCAGAACCCAACAAAAAAATTATAATATTTTGAATAATAATTAAATTAATTAAATTTATAAAAATGTGTACTAATTAAATTTTTACAATCAAATATTGATAAACCTATTCAAATGTCTCACCCGACACACAAAATAATTAAGAAACATATAAATTATTTCAAATATTGATTAAGCTATTTCAAATGTTCAAAATCAAGCTATGGTAAAGCAACACACAAACTAAATTAAGAAACATATAAATTATTTCTAATATTGTTTAACCTATTTGAAAGGTTCAAAATCGAGCTATGGTAAAGCAACAAATGTGAGTACTGATTGAGTCATAATGAATAGATTCGAGCATGATAGGTGATTAAGATGATTAATAAGTTTGATTTCTTATCTAATGCAATGGGTTGTCATAATTAAAATTAGAATTAGAATTATATGTAAATTAAATTAACGTATTGTTTGTAAAATTATTTTATATATTTAATAACTTATTTCAAATATCCCATATTAAATTATTCTGGAGCAATAAATGTGAATATTGAATTGAATCGTAACGAACAGATTGGAGCATGATAAGTGATTGAATTGATTAAATATATAATTTATCTAAATTATTTAATATTTAATAACCATTTAAAATATCTAATATAATTATGTCAGAGCATAAATTGTGATGACTGAATTAAGTCGTAATGAATAGATTGGAGCATGATAAGTGATCTGGCTTTTAATGATAATAATAATTTAGTATAAATTATTTTATATATTTAATAATCTATTTCAAATATCCCATATTAAATTATTGTAGAGCAATAAATGTGAATATTGAATTGAGTTGTAATGAATACATCGGAGCATGATAAGTGATTGGCTTTAAAAATGATAAATAATAATTTATGTTTGTTTATTTGATTTAAATGTGTTTTTTAAACTTATATATTTTATTAGGCATCTAAGTTCAGATGGAAAACAATATATACAAAAAACTATGATTGGTCTTTGATGTATGGCTTATTTATCTATTGAAATCCTAGAATGAATTATATAGTACCAATTTATACTTAAAACTTTACAAAATTGTCATCTTCCTAAGCAAGAACATAGCTAAACTAAAGAAATACACCTACAATAGCTACATTATACCATGGTAACTATCTAATGTGGCATTGATGTTTGTCATACAACCATGATTTTGTACATCAATGCAAGGTTACTTGGTATAGAAGTAATCATTTGAAGAATCATAGTAAAAGCATTTTTACAAAGGTAAACTAGTTAAAACTTAAGGCTATAGCAATTCTAGAAGTAGACAAAGAGACATTTGTGCATGTAAGTTAATCGATGAAGTTCTTGGAAATTAATATTGCAAATAAAGAAATGGTGATGTAACAAACTCCTAGATAGTATAAAAATAAAAAGAGTAGTAACTACATGCCTTGAGAATTAGATAGAAGAATAAATGAAAAGTCCCTTCTAGGGGGAAACTTCCTTTTACAATATAACAAATGCACAAGATGGGATGATCTCTAAAAGAAGGTCTCCTTAGTATATATAAGAAACAAATGGTACAATTACAATTAAATGGTTTAGCAAACCAATAAGGACATCACTAATATAACAATAGAAATGCAATAACCCTATGTCTAGGGCTTAACATGCTTCTTCTCTACAAACAAGTGTTTTTCTCAACACCTAAATAGTTGTAAATCATTTTTCATTAAGAATTAATATTCCCATGTCACCTATTTGAACAATACATTTTTATACTTGTTGAGGTACTCCATAATTACTTGATCTTGTAGTTGCTTGATCCTTGTTTCAAAGGATTGTTTTTGGTTCTCATATTTTTTCCCTTTTTCTTTGACTTCTAGTAAGATAGTCTAAAGGGGCTTATGTCACTAATTGCATTATTTAAGTAAGAAACTTGGAACAATGGATGTACATGTGAAGATGAGGTAACTTCAACTTGTAAGCCATATTTCTAATCTTCTACAACACCTTATAGGGAACATAATATTTGGGTGTTAATTTATTGTCCTTCTTTTATTGCTTGAGGGACATCTATTTGTATCAATCTATCCTTCCTCATAAATACCCAATCCCCACTTCAATTTCCATTTCATTGCAATGTTAATCTACTTATTATTTCACCCTATATTGTGCTTCAATGTAAAAGTTCATTCCGTAGCCAACACAAAATGTCACTTTCTATGAAAATTGGTGGTAAATGAGTTGTCCACATCATCCAATTGAACATTAACCATGGGTCATTTGTAGGTTGGTTTGGATCACATTTGCTACCCTCTTCACTTAGTAACACAAGTTGTAATGTTGGAAAAATTCATGGTGGGAGGCACTTATAAACACACTTTTTTTCATTCTTCTTGGAGGTTTAGTGATGTTTATGGTGTTCTCATAATAATTTCATTTCAAATATTTGTTCTCTGGTTGACACTGAATGATATTTTTCCTATTGTGAGGTAGTGTGTTGTATGAAATGATACAATGTACATATTATACCTACCGATTATTTATCATTGAAAGTGTCATTCATGCAAATAGTGGTGGTAAATGAGAATTTTCTCATTTTTTTGGTCTTTGGTTGTAGCTCATTTGTTGGTTGGTTCACTTTCTATTTGCTAATATCTCCACTTAGTAACATAAGAATCATAAGATTTTCCATTTAAAAGGTTTAGTTTATAGCTAGTGTAAATGCAATAAATTATGCTCAATTTATGATCAACTATAAAAATACAACCTCCCATTTTGAGATTCATATAAAACCCACATAGAAATTATCCAAATTCAATTTACAAAGTTCCTTCTCTCCTACATATTCTAGGTAAAAGAAGGCATAGTTGAGGACAAATGGTGACAATGTACTAAGTTGTGGAAGAAGTACATATGGTCCCATTTCTAAAGGGGAAAGCATGGGAACTGGATTTTTCAAGTTCCTTCCTAAAGGTGGGTGAACTTGGAAAATATCCATCATAATGAAAATTTCACATAGCAAGCACACTCCCTTTGTTATTTTCTTACAATTGTTTCAAACACATTGGATTCATGCCGATTATGCATGGCTTGGAATCATAGTGGTAGTGATACTAAAGTTGTTGGTAACATAATAACTTAGAACCACAAAATTTGGAATATTTCAATGCTTATCCAACATAATCGAATATGTGTCTAACTTCATTATGCATCCATAATCCATTGAAAGGCACCCACAAAAATACTCTATGGCAAACTAAAATGAATAGATTATTATAACTACATTCCATTGCCTTAGATAAGTGTGCTTTTCATTTTAGAGACCACCATGTCCTCCATCAGTGCTTAGGGTAGCGATTTTCAAAAACTAACCCCCCAACATGAACTTTTTACATATCCGAGTGAAGGAAACCCTAGTTCTAGAAGTATCAAAAATAACTCATGTCAAGGTGTGTAATTGGTGGAGGAAAGACACCCTTAGCATAATAATGACATTTTGAATCCAAAATAACATATTATTTGTGGATAGAATACATGTTTTTCATGTTATCATGAGTTTCAACTCATATCCAAATATCATTTAGGGACACATACAAAATTGGCCTTGGGAGTATCAAAACCAAATTGAAATACATCTTTCCGCCTCATGGAAGTGTTTCTTTCCATTACAGAGTGCACTATATCCTTTATTGATACTCATATTAATGATTTACAAAGTTGAACCTTTAACATGAACATTTTGCATTGCATCCCATTAAATGAAACCCTATTTTTAAAACCCATCCAAAAAATCACATTTTAGTGTGCATAATTGGTAAATAAAGGGTCCCTTATTAGTTTGGCTTCATTGATTTAAGTATGCCTTGTTAGTTTGTCCATGGAGTCATTTAGTGATGAAAGATTGACTCAGTAGAAAGAGATCAGCCACACAATCAACACATTGTTAAAAAATAATGTTTAATAAACTCATAACTAAAAATAATGAAATTTTATCTAAAACTATATTTATATAATTAGTGTGAGATTTTACAGTAAACTCAAATTTTAACAAGGTATATAGTTTTCAAAAAATATTAAAGATTCTCAATAAAAATTACAATTGAAATATTCTAATATTTAGAAAATTTGAACTTCTATTTTATTTAAATATTACATATCAATTTAATAACAAGTTGAGATGGAAGGTTGAAATGTCTAACCATACATGTGATTTTTAATATTAGGATCAACTCTTAATGCAAGGACCTCTAGTAACCTCTCATCATCATTTATTCCAAGCCGCCATCTTTGATGTCATTTTCCATGTCGTTTCATTAATGACAATGGAAAATGAGTAGCAATAACATGATGAATATATTGCATAACTACTTTATGTGGTTCATATTCTTCAAATATATATCTGGTCTTATTCTTTTCAACTTTCTTAAGGTACATTCCCTTCAGAATAATAGATCCTCTTTCAAAGTCTTGATCATCACTATCAACTTGGATTTCCAACAATTTGCATTTGATTGCAGTACATCTCAATAAATAGTAGTCAACCCCTTCCACATTGTTAGGAGGTGCTATAACAACAAATACATCACCTGTATGGGATTTAATACATATTTGAAACATTAAAAACATGTTTAATTTAACTAATATTTAGTCAAAATATAATGTTCAAATATAATTAAAATTGATAATTTAATATTTAAAATTATAAAGGTATAAGAATTTGCATACCTTCTTGTACTAATCCAAAAATAACATCATAGTCTGAAGAGAATTGTGGGTCTTCATCTCTTTCTTCAATTGGAATGTGCACTTGAGTAGGATCAACATGATCTAAAGGTTCCAAGATAGTTTGTTTCCATTCTTCAACAAATCCTTGTTATAAATTTATACATGCTTCTTGGAATTCATTTCCTACGCAATATCCACAATAACAAGCATTCTCCTTGACATGCAAAACCAAATCAGTGTGATCTATGCTTCTAGTAGAGTGAAAAGACCTTGTACCTGGTACAATTTTACATATATAAGCATGTTCATGATCAACATTCCTTATATGCCAAAAGAATCTACATATAAACTTATCAATTTGACCATCACTTCTATGACACAAATTTTGAGTGCACCAATCAACAACACTTTTTGCATCTTGCATTATATTAGCATCAAACTTCATTTGGTATCTCCTAAGAGCTCGTTTAATGCAAGCCCTAGCACCATCATGCTCTCCTTTTCCATGACCACTTTCAAAGAAGCTCCATGTATGTTTAATTTTGATTTTACGATGAAGACGACACAACCAATAAAATGATCTTGCTGAATTGAATTGCCCTGCACAACCATTTGACCAAACCCAATGTTCTCTAAAAGTGACACTTCTATCCTTTATAAGAGAATCAAAAAATTTGTTGAAAAAATGTTGCACAAAAAGAGTATCATGCTTTGAATCATCACTAACATAAAAGTGAACCTCTTTGATCACTATTCTTTTTTCTGGTGTACTTTGCCTTCCATCAATATGCTCCTCTACATGGTTATAAGATACATGGACCAAAATTGTAACTTGCTCTTAATGGTAATATTGACTTTGTATTTCTTTTTGTGGTGAAAATGTATAGTTTTTTGCAAAGTCAACAACATATAATGCAACACCAAATGGAAAAGTATCTCGGCTAGTTTGAAATTGCATGTCTTGCCATCTTGCCCTATGACTAGTTGGAAATACTGATAAATCTGGTTAGTCTTAAATGCACCAATAAATTCTTTGATGGTAACTTCATCTTCAACCAAATTAATCCTTCTCGATTCACCTCCATGAGATAAAGAAAATGTGACATACTTGAAATTTTTTCTTTTAATCATATCGTTTGAATAATCATGTGCAATATCTTTCCATCTTTTAAAATTAAAACAATGATCACATTTATTTTTAACACACTTCATAGTGTAAAGGTGCTCACCTTCTCCCTTTTCACAAAGTAAAGTCTTGATGAATTCAATGACATGCAATGGAGGTGCTTCATTTGAAGGTTGGAATTGTAACCTGCAGTTACGAAATACTTCATAATAATAATTGAATTCCACATGGTACTTGCAACAACATGTGTCACAAACTTTATTGGGTCGTATATACCAAGGCTTCATTGCCTCAAAAGTTCGTTGCCCAATTGTAATATTAGGATGTGCATCTTGAAACTTGTGGAATAGCTCTGTTTACGAAATGTCTAGAAATTGTTTTTGATGCTCCTCCCTAACACCACGTGAGATTCTATGTGTCAAGACATCTCTTCTATTAGAAGAAACTCTAGAATTTTCATTCCAAAAGTCAATTACTATGCCACGCCATTCATTTAAAACCTTGTCATTTCTAGGAGCCCTGCACACTATTGCCCAATTCTAGTGAGGATTCATGATTTCCAATTATTCTCTTGTAGCAATCCTTCTTGTGAATGTTCTTCTACTAATATTAAGTGCCTTTGAAGTTGCAGTGACCAACCTTTCATTTGATGTCCCTTTACTAATAATTGCATTCATAATAGCTCTTCGAGCAGCTCTATGGTCTTTTGTGCATGTTTTGCTACCAATCAAGTCATATGATGACTTAATGTTATTAAGCATTGTATCTGAAACTTTATTTTTATAATGTTGATTAATTCCAAGCAAACACAATATAGGTTTCAGCTCCTTTCGTCACAATAAGCATGCCAGAAGTTGGGCTTGAGAAAATAAAGATTTGTAGAATTGAGGCTTCTGTGATCCATCATAGTTATAAGAAGAATTTCGGTGTAAATCACATAAGGAAAGACCTTTGCCGACGCGTTTCGAACCAACTAGTGTGGTTCATCGTCAGGACAAGTTGAGGAGATAGATCTAGTCTAGCGCTTTAAATAGTTCGATCAGAGATTCCAATAGCTAAAACCAATTAACGTCTAATTTTGACACAAGGACCCTGTTAAATTATTATTATTCTAATTAATATTATTATTCCCAATATTTACTATTTTATTAGTGGAAATAAG